>AYEL01066622.1:0-18299 GCA_000484575.1 Olivierus martensii | reverse complement strand
AATCTCACAAAGCAAGAACCAATTACCATATTTTCCATAGAGTTAATACTTCGATTAGTGCGAATTCGATTAGCGCGAGAAATTCGTGGAACCAATTATTCGCGCTAATCGAGGCCTACCTGTATTATTGACCATCTATGGGCCGCCTTACAATCTTAATATTGAATTGTAATAGCAGATAATATTATTTGTATTTAATCACACCAAAACAATAAACTGTTTAATATATCAGCAAGATGGTCACAGTGGAAGCGTGCTGTGCTCTCTCTCTGAAGAATCCCATGTCCATAATTCCGAATCACGCGATGTAAATTCGGGGAATGGTGGAAATTCAGGATGTATGTAAGTCCGAAGCGCCATAACTCAGGGTATTCCTGTATATAGATGCAGGTTGGAGTCGGCTGGTGGAAATTCAGAATGTACGTAAGTCCGAAGCGCCGTAACTCAGGGTATTCCTGTATATAGATGCAGGTTGGAGTCGGTGGCATGACATACTCGATTGCTTCAGGATAAGATAAAATTTTACCTGGTATTGTATTAAATGAATTATTGCAAAATTTCCTTCCTGGTCTTCAGGAGACGTTCAATAACCTATATTACTTCAATGGTTTTGCTTATTACTTCAATTTCTCCAGCCAAAAAAAAGTTGATTTTTTTGACCCATGTATAATCCGACCCCCCACTTCAGAAAATTTTTTTTGAGGAAAAAAAAAACCTCGGCTTATACACGAGTATATACGGTAAGTCTTGTTTGCATCATCTTCACTTTATATACTTACTATTTATTGATAAAAATGATCATAATTGATAATTTTTACCAATAAATTAAATAAAATGTATTAACAAGGATCTTTCTATTTTTATTTTTTATAACAATAAAATATATCTTAATTTTATATTTTTACTAATATATATTATTTTCATATCTGAAATTTTTAAATGTAATTTTTTTATTAATAGGTTAAATGGTTGGATGATGATTTAGATAAAAATCTAAATTTTGTATCTATAAGTGGAGATGGAAGAGTAATTAACTGGATTATTATAAAGGTAATTTATAATTTAATTATCATCATATTTATTTAAATATGAAGTTAATTCATTAAATTAAAAAAATTGAGTAAACTAATTCTATAAAGATTTTACACTTGATATCTGATTTTTGAGATTTTTTTGCAAGGGATATAAAGACAATTATTCCACTTTAATATATGATATCTTAATATCAGAGTATGATGATTATATTATAATAATCATATTTTAAATGATATATATCTATTCAAATATAAATCATATTAAATAAAATAAAAGAGCAATTAACACATTCTATATATATATATATATATATGTATACAAATATACGTAGTTAATTATACATAGCATGATTGTATGTATGTGTGTGGCCTGCACGGCCCGCAGGCCCGAGGACGATGTTGACAGGAGTTGGCCTAAAGAGTGGTGAGTGGCACGCGTAAGGACGGGTAATGAGGTTCGGCAGATAAAACAGAGACGACCTTCAACATATTGAGCTTTAAAATCTTTATAATTCGTTATATTTTTCATTTTAAAATCTCGCCATGCATATATTCTCTTGCTATTCCTGAAAGTTTGCATTTGGCGATTCCTAATTTTTGTCGATCGGTCCACAACGCCAAAGTGGCTATTTCCTCAATCGTCTCAAAAAAATCTGTAAGACGTTGTGTCGATTCGCCCGCATAGTTAGAGACCATACCAGCAAAAGCTGTCACAAGCCTGCTAATGGAAATTGTCTCTGCTCGTACTGCCAAATCTGCCTCAATAGTCATCTTGAAGAGTGGAAAATTTTCGTCTCACAGATTCGTCCTTGTTGGGTCCTCTTCAGGCCCGATTTAAATCTCTTCAACCCCACTGCTGACACCAATTGCATGGCCCGCAGGAGGCCCGCAGACCCGAGGACGATGTTGACAGGCGGCCTAAAGAGGGGTGAGTGGCATGCGTAAGGACAGGTAATGAGGTTCAGCAGATAAAACAGAGACTACGTTCAACATGAACAATTTCCTTTTATTATGAGAGATTTCCATCATTATACAAATGAATTAAAATTTTATATAGAGAGGAGAAATGCCTGTTTTGTAAAGTATTAATTCTCCGGGAAACACAACTGGAAGATACAAATTCGACAGAGGCTGACGAGGTGATTACTGTTCACAATTTACAGTCTTTAGTCTCTCTATTTCACAGTCTTTAATCCTTTTTTCCAAAATTAAAGATACACACAGAAGAAGGAACAGGGAAATCTTAATAGATGAGAAGGATGGCTTGTATCCTCGGAGAAAAAATTAAAAGATCAACGATCTAAAGTTGAAGAAGTCGTCGTAGCACCAGTAAACTACTAGGCCGGATCGGATGAAGTAAAAGAGCGGCGATCGTGAAGTCGGACGGAAAACAGCG
Source organism: Olivierus martensii (assembly GCA_000484575.1). Lineage (NCBI taxonomy): Eukaryota > Metazoa > Arthropoda > Arachnida > Scorpiones > Buthidae > Olivierus > Olivierus martensii. Next base: position 15,869 of record AYEL01066622.1, on the reverse strand, counting down.
GTGTGAACACACCAAACAAAAATTGGAACATACGTTGGAGCACAGAAGAAGAAACAGGGAAATCTTGTAGATGAGAAGGATGGTTTGTATCCTCAGAGAAAAAATTAAGAGATCGACGATCTAAAGTCGAAGAAGTCGTCGTAGCACCAGTAAACTACTAGACCAGGTTGGATGAAGTAAAAGAGCGGCGATCGTGAAGTCGGATGGAAAACAGCAGCGTGAACACACTGAACAAAAATCGGAACAAACGTTGGAGAACAAGCAAGCGAGTCGTCGTAGCACCAGTAAACTACTAGACCAGGTTGGATGAAGTAAAAGAGCGGCGATCATGAAGTCGGATGGAAAACAGCAGCATGAACACACTGAACAAAAATCGGAACAAACGTTGGAGAACAAGCAAGTGCTGATCGGGAGTGCATCGGCTCTTAAATATCTGCAACCTTTCGACCCTTATTCTCGGGCTGAGAACAAGGATGTTTATTTCTCGAACATTCGTCGAGACAGGTGTCCGATTCGCGACTATCTGGTGAACATCCGATATAAACATTCTCAGCAATTTATTGTTATGATGGACGAAGTTCGCGAGCTGAACTAAATACCTTCTAAAATATTGTCATATTTCATCGGAGTTGTTTGACAGAACTCCTTTTTTTTTTTTTTGTGTATTTCGTTTCTCCCTTGGTTGACCTATATTTGACCGACGAAGGAGGATAAATATACGTATAATTCAAACTCCGATAGCTTACAATTCTCCTCACTTTGCAAAATAATCTATCACCTCATGTGATAGATTCATTTTACACTTTAACTTAATTAAAATATATAACAATAAGGCATTTCTTATCCAAATATACAATAATCATATAAAATTAATTTATAATTAGATTAATCATAATTAATTTATAATTCAATTAATTAATCATTCAATCAAGTATTTTTCTCTCTCTCTCTCTCTCTCTCTCTCTCTCTCTCTCTCTCTCTCTCTCAATTTAATCATAGAAATCTCTCATTTTTCACCTAAGCGTATAGCGATCATGATTGACATCCTCCGAACACCTGGATCATGTAGGCGTGCATATAATAATTACAATATAATATCTATGAAATCTGGGGGCACAGCAGTGCCCCCGCCAAGTCGAGTAAGCACGGCCGTACCATCCTTTTCTGGAAGGAATTCAGAGTACTTTTGACACCTCCATATCTATGTGTTGGAGTTGCCCAAGAACCTGAAATTTTTTTTACCACAGAACTCCTTTTTTTTGTGTATTTCGTTTCTCCCTTGGTTGACCTATATTTGACCGATGGAGGAAGATAAATTTACGTATAATTCAAACTCCGATATCTTACATATGTATATCAGCAGTGATGAATTTTTTTAAGACTGCATGCCAAACTTTGCTTAATTTCTGAATGAACTATCCCTTGCTTACCAATCAGAACGTTAATTTAATTAAAAACAATATATCAGCTTCAAGTTTTGTGTGCCCAAAAAATTTTCCAGCATGCCATAGACTTGCCATCCCTGATCTGTATAAAATATATTTAAATCATATGATTCCTAATACAGCTTTTAAATCCTTTTTGACTTCTTTCAGTATTTTTTGTCTATATATAATATTAAGAACAAGAATTGGACTTTGAATTAAGTAAATTCTTTAAAGTTATTGAAGAAATCTTAGAAGAGTGTCAAATAAAATAATTATAATAAAATTCAATATTATATCAAAAATGTCTTTTCTTCTATAACTTACTATTGCATATAATTCTGTGCCATAATTGCTAGAAATTAATAATTTGTAATAATACAGTTTCTGCAATTACATTCCAGAATAAATTAAATTTATTAATTTTTAATGGAAATGAATAGTCCTATGGAAAATAAAGATCTTTATCCCATTCTTATTTTTTATATTCCTTTAGTTATTTTAATCATTTGATTGAGTATAAAAGCATGAAATATATGAATAAATTAGAAATTAAACATCACATTTTTTTTAGAAACAAATGATTTAATTAATAAACATTTTTAAAGTGATTAATAGATCAATATATGTATTTGATATCATTGTTTCTATACTTTGCTTCAGATATTTTTTAAGTTATAATTTTAGAAAAGTTAAAATTAAAAAGCTAATTTTTGAAGAGCTAAAATGATAATTAAATATAGTTAAATATTATTTCAAAAAATTTATTTTTGTAAAATATTTGCATTAAAAATAAGTTTCTACTAATTTTATGAGAAAACAGAAATATTTTAAAATTTGAGAAAAATAATTTTTTTAAAGATTTATTTTCACTATTCTTGAAATTTAGGCACTTCCAAAGTTTTTAAGAAATGACAAAAATTTATTTATTGGAGTGAAACAATATGATTTTAATCATAAAAATAGTATTTTTTTTATAAAAGGAATAATTTTTGATCATGTTTAATATTTTAATTTATTTTTATTATTTGTTGTTTTCCTTTAAAGAAAAGTTTTAGAGCAATAATAAACAAAATATTTAAAATTTTCTAATAATAAAACAAACTTTTTTATATTAGAAGTATCTGCTGAAAATTTTAAGTGAAATATTTTAAAATATAACATTGTTAAGGAGTAATAATTTTATATTAAAAAAATTAATATTTTATATACTGTTTTTAGAAATAATATGAAATTGTTTATATATTCAATAGCTAGATAAGATTAATAATTGTTAAATTTACAGTAGTTATTGCATATTTAAATGTTATGTGAACTAAAAAAATTCAGATGATAAACTTTAGTTGCTTTAATAATGTTATTAAGAATTATATAATTAATAATATGTTATGGATAACATGTATATAAAACAAAATATCATTATTAAAAAAATAATGTATTTATAGAAATAATAGATCTTTTGTTCTAATTATTTAAAGATTTATTTTGCCAATAATGTATTTCTTAATACAGTGCATTCCGCTTAATTGGGACACGTCGGGCCAAGCCATTTTGTCCCAATTAACCATAATAAATTCTAAAATAAAATATGTAATTTGTAGGTAAATAAATAATGTAGGAAAACAAAAGTAGTAATAAATTCTAAAATAAAATATGTAATTCGTAGGTAAACTAAATGGGTAAAAAAATAATAATTAGGTACCTATTTTAATGATTTATTAAAATAGGTACAAACTAAAATAAAATATGTAATTCGTAGGCAAATAAATAATAGGTAAAAAAACTGAAGTAGTAATAAATTCTAAAATATGTAATTTGTAGGTAAAAAAATAGTAATTACCTATTTTAATGATTTATTAAAACAGGTACCTAATTATTAGTTTTTTACCGATCTCCGTCTTCAATACTGGGCTGCTAATATTCATGCCTCACCTGCTAACTATAGAAATCCATTGATCTAATGCACACCTTGCCTGCTTACTATAGAAAACCATTGATCTAATGCTTTTTTGCCCGCTAACTATAGAAAACCATTTGATCTAATGCTTCTTCGACTTGTATCTTAACTATAGAAATCCATTGATCTAATGCTTCTTCAACTTCTGGATCTACTATAGAAATCTATTGATCTAATGCTTCTTCACCTTCTGGATTCTTTTATCACGCTTTCTTTTGGATGTTCCCGAAATTTCTTTCTGTAATGCCCAATCGAAATCCATTGATCTAATGCTTCTTCGACTTCTGAATCCTTTCCATTGTGCCTCTGACTTCGTCTTCAACACTGGACCGCTGATATTCACGCCTCGCCGCTAATTATAGAAAATCAATTGATCTAATGCTTCTTCGACTTCTGAATCCTTTCCATCACGCTTTCAATCTAATGCTTCTTCAACTTTTGAATACTTTCCATCAAAAAACCATTGATCTAATGCTTCTTTGATATCTGGATCCTTTCCATCACATTTTCTTTTGAATTCTTTGACTTCTGAATCCTTTCCATCATGCTTTCTTTTCGCTGTTCCATTCGACTTCTGAATCCTTTCCATCACGCTTTCTTTTCGATGTTCCTTTTCTTTCTGTAATGCCCACTCCTTAAGCAGTTGATTTTCTTTTTGTAGAACTTCTTCGACTTCTGGATCCTTTCCATAACGCTTTCTTTTGAATGTTCCTAGAATTACTTTCTGTAATGCCCACTCCTTATGCAGTTGATTTTCTTTTTGTAGGAAACGCGTCTATGGTAGATTTTATTTCAGCGAGTCTACGATGGCTTGTATTAAATGGCTGGCTTTTAATTTTATTCAGCCAAGCAATTTTACTTGAGTGTAAAATCCTTTCTTGACATCTTGGCAAAGATTAGTGTATGTATGTGTAGCCATACTCTCGAAAAATCCCTAAAATATATCAAAAATTGAAAATTCCTCTTCTACTACTGTCCCAATTAAGCGAAAAGTTGTCCCAATTAAGTGTTTAAATTTTGTATTAGTTTATTAGTTTGGTTTTCGTTCTTTGAGATTTGTCCCAATTACGCGGCTGTCCCAATTAAGCGGAATCCACTGTATTTCTTTCTTAAGTACAGAAGAAAATTTCCAATTTCAATTCTAAGTACTTTATCAAGTATATAAAATTAAAATTATTTATCAGTAATTAGATCATCTGTCACATTTTAAAAGTCAAATAGTATGAAATTATATTATTTGTAAGTCAAGTATACTTGTAACATTTAGTTTTGTATTACAATATTTTCTAATTTAATAAAATTATCTATTTAAAGAAATCAATTAATAAATTGTTTTTTCTATATATTTCTTTGTCTTTTTGAAATTATTATTTTTGAAAATTTTAATAAAATTAATAAAAAATAAACTAAAAAAATATTTAGTAATACAGTATTACAGCTTAGTTCAAGTATTAGCACAGTATTACAATTATAAATTTTAATTTAAAGAGATATATATCTATTAACAATGATGATAATATGAAATTTATTTTATTTATACTTAGAATGAATTAAGATGTTCTGAAATTATTGTTTTGAAGAAAGAAGATATTGATTTAGAAGGGCCAGAAGGAATTTTATTTAAGCCAATCAGTAAAAATCAATTATTTATTTTTAAGGTTGAAATAACTTTCAGATAAATTAAGACATGTTATTAAAATGCAGATATTTTTCACTTTTTTATTATTTAGAACTGCTTCTAGTAATAAAATTTTATACTGGTAATAGTAGCTGTACTACCACTACTATTACTACTACTATTACTACTACTATTACTACTACTATTACTACTATTATTACTACTATTACTATTATTATTACTACTACTATTATTACTACTACTACTATTACTACTACTATTACTACTACTACTATTACTACTACTACAATAAAGCCACATTTAATGTCACCTCAGTTAACATCGTTTTACTATTATATCACTAGGAAAAACTAAATTAATAAATAAAATAAATTAAAAATTTTTAGGAGTGAAATGGAATAACATCCTATTTTCTTATATTTCTTCACAATAGAGAGAAAATGAAGTAGAAACCTATAGTAGTTTATAGAAAACAAGGTAGCAATATTTTATATATTAAATCAAATATATCTTATTTTCTATGAATGATATATTAATTAAATTATGAAGCACATAAGACATTTGGCTAGTTTGGCTAGGTAAAAATGATTTAGCTTTCTAATAAGAGGATTGAAATTGAGTTAAGAATCCATCCCTTAAAAATTTATATAATGGATGCATTCCAGACTTATCGATTTCCATCATATACAATTTGACAAGCTTCCATAAGTGTTGACAATCTGTAATAGAGCCTGGAATGTCACAGCTATTTAGTGATTAGTTAATGATTGAGAACTGCTGTTAAAAAACTAACCATGGACATTACTTCTGTGATTTCTAAGTTGTTTTTATTAGAAAATAATTCTCTTTCTCATAATGCATGATATGTAATTGTTATGTAGCATTTTATAATTAAAGTTTACAACTAAATCTTGATTTTATTTCACTTCATTATATTATTGAACAATACAATAATGTTTACATTAAAAAAATTATTATCCAGAAAGAATTTAAAAGATTATTATCCAGAGATAAAAAATAAAAATAATAAAGAATTCTAGGAATGTAACCTCAACTTATAAGGACTATGGGATTTTTGGTTTCAATTAACATTGTTTTAGTTAAAGTTATGATCTTCACAAATCTAACCCCAATGTCAAATGAGGATCCACTATATTTATAATAAAATTTATGTTTGTAGTTTATATTTTCAGAGCAGCTGACAATTATTTTGCTTAATCTCTCAAAACAAGACATTTTTTTTCATAATATTTCATGAACATGACTAATGAAATTTCAATATTTTGCATAAAATATATTTTAGATATAAGAATATTGACCCCATTATTTATGATAGTATGCTCATTATTTATATAAAAATATCTATATGATAATAAATTAAGTTTGTTATTAAAAGGGGCTACAGTATTATCTAAGCAATAGGATCAAATTTTGGAGTGATATCTGAACTCTGAATAAGTTATAAAAAAGGGGCAAATTTATTTCAGATGTCCTTTTTTGTTTTGTCAGCAGCATCTGTTCATGAATCTCCTATAATAATCTAGATGCAGCAAGGATTAAATGTCTTCCAAAATTTTTCAATATATTTTTTTTATTAAATTTTATGCTTCTATTGGATAAGAAGCATAAAAGGCATTTCAATGGCCATTATAGGCTGCCATATCTGTAATGAGATCTTCCTTTTTTGATTTATATTGCTTTCTGCTAGAGATAACAAAACAGTGGGCTATTCAGCATTTATTATGGGCCATTTATACCCATAGTGAGTCGACTATGAGGAGACCAATGAGTTCAATGAGCTAGACTAAACTTTTCTTGAAAAAATCAAGGACATATGGAAGCTGGAATTGAACCTAAATTTCCAAGATAAAGTTAACATAACTCCACATGGTTGATTTATTGTGCACTGTAAATTGATGGAAGCAGCTTAGCATTTCACCCAGAGGCTAGAATTGAATCCTGGTCCTAGATTAAGTAAAACAACTTATATGTAATATGCAAATTACTCTTAGCTTAGATATCAATTTATTGATAACATAAAAGCAGTGGAATAGAAAGTATAGATTGATTTGGTTACTGATTAAAATCGAGTCTGGGAAAATAATGTAAATATGGGACAATACAATATGAGACAATATAAATCAGGAGATTCCTGAGCAACTGTATCTTTAGACAATAAAGATACAGTTGCTGAAGAGATATATATAAGTTATACAAGTAGAAGTCTCTTAAAACATACTAAAGAACATAAGCAAGATATTGAAAATAAAATGAATAAGACATCCTTTTCCCAAAGAGCTCTTTAAAAAATTTAATATTAGTGAGAATGGTAGATCTTAATAAAAGATGAATGAAAATATCTACCTTCTTAAAGAGAAAACATTTAATTGCAATGTTATTATCAAGTTTACCTAGTAACTATAAGTACTATATAGTCTGGAAGTAGTGCAATAAACGTAATTGCAAAAGTTGACTTACTTTAAATAATATATATTATTTTTAGGTTTCTACTATTCACATCATATACATATTATACTTAAATGTTAAGCCAAATCTTATTTATAATTTATTGTACAGTTTTGTATAAACTATTTTCCTTACATATTTCCAAGAAACACTGCTTAAATTTTTCTAACAATAATAAAAATATCTAGCACTTACTGCGGTTGAGATTACTGCTTCTTTCTTAAACAAGATCCTCGTCAATCGCTAACGTTTTCGGTATCTCTACCATCTTCAGGCTAAGCTGTTCTATAGAATGTTAATTCAAACTCTATAATGGTTCAGGTATTTTTTTGCTATGAATCTGTACCAAACCGTTATAGAGTTTGAATTAACATTCTATAGAACAGCTTAGCCTGAAGATGGTAGAGATACCGAAAACGTTAGCGATTGACGAGGATCTTGTTTAAGAAAGAAGCAGTAACCTCAACCGCAATAAGTGCTAGATATTTTTATTACTATTTCCTTCATTAAGTTTTATAGTTAACTGCAGTCTACTTAGTTAACCTATAGTTTTTGTAGCAATAAATATTGCAGGATGTTTGTTTTGTTTTGTTCTATTCTGTTAATGTTTTAAATCTTTGTGTTACTGAGGAGGACTTGTGATTTGTTGAAAGCACTTTAAAACTTTGTTACTTAATTCATATTATATGTTTTTGTAAACAAGTATATTAAATTAAACTTTTGAATGGCTACTTTAATAGTACTGCTTCTGACTTAATTAGCAGTGTAAAATGGGAATAAAGTAATATCAGTATTGTTTAGTTAATTCAATATAATAATCTTTGTATGAAAATAATTATGGTTTTTGATAATGTTCTGAATACATTATAATATATTCAGAATAAATATCAAAAATCATTGATATAATATAATCTTCTCTCTTGTTTTATGCAACTTTCCATCCTACTGATGGCCATGTGGCAAAGCTGTGGCTTACCACCCTGGAAATTTGGGTCCCACACATCCAGTTTTTCAGGAGGAATCTGGGCCCAGCCCATTGAACCCCATCCTTCAACCATCCAGTTGACCCCATCATGGGTGTTGGCCAAACCCCATCCTTCAACCATCCAGTTGACCCCATCATGGGTGTTGGCCAGCCTGTGATAGGCTCTATAAGTGGCTACTGCCAGATACAGAATATCCCTAGTGTGATATGGTGGTTAACTAACTTAACCTAACCTTTTCATCCTATTATTATAGGTTGAATGGCTGCATGGTAAAGCACTACCTTGAAGAATCCAGATCCCATAGCACTAGATTTTCAAGTAGTGGTTCAGGTCTGACTCATTCAATCCCATCCTTCAATCTTCTTGTTGACCACATCATAGGTTTTGGCCAACCCTTGCTGGCTCTAAAAATAGCTACTATGAAGTACAGTATATCTTGTGTGATAAGTCAGCTTAAAAAAACTAACTAATCATCCTGCTGTCTATCTATATCCCTGCAAAATGATGGAGCACATCAATAGCAATCATGAGCTACTCACATTTGTAATAGATCATTTGTAATATATCAGTTAAATGATTTAATTCAATGTTCTGGGACCCCACCTAGAAAATATAAATATTTAATCTAGAATTGAATCCAAAACTTTCTTGTTATAAGGCACAGTGCTCTATCATGCAGTGATCTGGTTGACACTGGAGAGTTGAACTGGATTGTGGAAAACTGATGGCTGATCCAGGACCTCTTGTATAAATTTTTAGGATTGGGACCCAGATTTGATTCTGATTTTATGGGCAAAAAGCCAAAACTGTTTCACACGATGAAGCTGTTTTATATTGAAATTTAGCAGAATACATGTCATATAAAAAATAAAACAGCACTTAAATTTTAAATAAATATATATAAAAATATTTAAAAATTTGGAACTCTGTTCTATGAAAAATACTTGTGTAATGCTTCTGTTATCATTTCTATTCTTTATGTATTACTTTGTCTTAACAATGAATGCCTTATTCAAGTTTGAAATTTGTATTTGTTATAAATTTCTTGTAAAATCAAGGTAAAGTCTCATAAATCAGATTTTCATAAAAATTATATTTGTTTGTAAAATCAGGGTCTCTTATATAGGAATCTCCTAAATCAAGGTTCATCTGCAATGTGCTTTATATATCAAGAAAGATTTTAATTTTAGTGAAGTTTTAAATTTGTATTAGTTAAAAAAGAAAAGTTATTTCAAATTTATATCTTTAATTAGAATTATTAATTAAACTCATAATTTATTGGATGTTTTATTTTTTCAGGCTATGGAACTGCACTTTCTTTTAATAAATTTGACAAAGCATTATTTTTAGTTGGTACTGAAGAAGGCTTAATTCATAAATGTTCTCTAGCATATTCGGGACAGTTTCTTCAAACTTACAAATATCACTCATTACCTATATATAAATTGCAATGGAATCCTTATCATAAAAGGGTTTTCATATCATGTAGTGCTGATTGGTTTATATGTATCTGGGATAGTAATGGAAAGTAAGTTTTTAAAATATTTAAATTATTTATTCAAAGAATTATATAGAATAATTCATATTAATAAGAAAAAGTTGCCTAATGAAAAATAATTAGGTAAGGAATAATGATTATCTTATCAAAAACTTTGAAAAGAAATATTATAATACAAATTAAACACTATATCCAGACCCTATTTTATATCAGAGATGCATTTTTTTAAAAACATGATACATACTGAAATGACACAAAGTGAAATATAATTTCCACAAGAAACCATTAAAATATAAAAGCTAGGGAATTAGCACTACTATTTTCAACAAATAGAAAATTTGCAAATGGCACCCACAGTATTTGTATAATATATTAGAGTGCGATAACTAAATGATGCAGTTTGTGTTGCTACTAAAGGAAGAGTATAGCCCACAGTGTAAAGAATAAAGGTGTAACAATGCACATTCTCATCCACTAGCCTCCATGTTGATGATGTGAAGCCATTAAATAATTTAGTATTAAAGATTTGATAAATTAAATAAAAAAAAAAAAACAGTTTTATTTTGGATAAATATATGTTTATTTTAATTTAATGTAATCGTTTATCTGTAAAATTTTCATTATGCCTATTGCGTTGTACACTGAGTCCTTGTTTAATGTCATTTCATATTACATTACCAGCAAATACTAAATTATTGATAATTAATTAAAAATATTAAGGCACTGAATGGAATAAAGCCTTACTTTCTTACATTACCCTTTATAATAAACAGAAAACCAGATGAAAATCTATAATTATAGAAAACAAAATAACTATATTTTATATGAGCAATAATTGACGTATAGATTCATTTATGTATTACTTGCTTATACTCAGATCAATTCAAGTTCAAATAAAGCACTACTTAGCAGTGGAGAAAAATTTCATAACGAGTTTTTATTTTAATCAAGAACTAACGTTTTCGGCCTTCATGACAGCCATCATCAGGTTCACCAATTTAAATTCGTACAAGAATTTAAATTGGTACGAATTTAAATTGGTGAACCTGATGATGGCCGTCATGAAGGCCGAAATTGTTAGTTCTTGATTAAAATAAAAACTCGTTATGAAATTTTTCTCCACTGCTAAGTAGTGCTTTATTTAATTGAAGTATATAATATTGTCTACAAACAATACACAGTCAAACCCCAATAAGACAGCATTTTCTGTTTGGGGATGATTTTAGCAGCTAATCGGGGTTGGCGGTTTATCGAAAATACGTGTAGTATAGAAATGAAAATGAACTCCAAATTTATTAAATTTAATAAAATACAGTACATTTATATTTAGCATCCAAACTTAACATTTCCAAAAAACTATACTTTACAGCAGTGGTTCTCAACCACTGTGCTGCAGCACAGTGCTTACTGCTGTAAAATGAATTGTATTTATGTAATTGTATGAATCATATATATTAAGAGTGAAATGTGATTGGCTGGATATCCCTTTTGCAGTCAAACTACTGCACCAATTCCTATAAATAGAGTATCGTTAGAAAAATTTAACCCTCATTTCTGCGACAGTCAAAATTTTTTGTCGTTATTCATAATTTAAAAATTGAGGAATAAAATTAAACTACAGTGGGTGATCGGTTAATGAACTTAATCTGTTCAAAGACAATGTTTGTTATCCAAATTGTTTGTTAACCAATCATCGATTTATCATAGATTTTTATGGGAATTTGATTAATTCATTCTGGAGACCCAAAAATAAATAAAAAATTATATAATATTTACTACATTTATTTATATGTAATAACAATAATATATACATACATAGTCTCATATTTTCATCTATTATGTTTATTTTTGATAAAGAATCTGTCCAATATTGATTGCTTTTCTCTTTTCTTCATGATTTTTCAGAAGTGATTAATTGCATTGTCGTTGTAGAGATCCACAAACCCTGTTGACCTCAACCTGGTAAGGGTGCCATTCTAACACCAAAATATTATAAAATCTCTCTCTTATCTTCTATAATAAATCTTTGATTTGTTTTAAGTTGTCTCCGAGTTCATTTTAATCAGGAAAAACTACCATTCTCCCATTCTTATCCATAAATCCACGAACACGCAAGACCTAAGCCTGTCGTTACATTAGGTTAGTTAAGCTGCCATATCTTTGTGAGATATTTTTATCTGGCGGCGGGCACTTATACAGCTCATCACAGGCTGACCAATACCCATGATGGGGTCAGCCAGATGGTTGAAGGATGAGGTTCAACGTGCTGGGCCTGGACCCCTCCTGAAAAATTGGAGGAGTGGGACCCAGATCCTCCAGAATGATAAGCCACAGCTTTACCACAAAGCCATCCAGCCGACCTGTCATTCTGTCAATCCGTGGATTCTACAGTTTATTCTGTGAGGTGTTTATTATCCAAACATAAAAATCTTTTGTGAAAGTGTTCGTTATCTGAAGAGTTCATTAACCAATCACCCACTGTATAAGTTTCTCTAAAAAGACAAAGTCCTCAGGTGACACTATAACTTAATAAGGGCTGCTGTTTAATGATCCCATGTACGAGCATTTCTGTAATCTGAATGTAATAAATAAGAATAAATATGAGTATTTCTGTAATCTGAATGTAATAAATAAGAATAAATACAATAATGTGTTAATTAAAATTCGTTGTTAAATCTAAATTATTATTTAAAATATTTAGGTGTGGTTTAAAATATTTAGGTGCCGCCAAATTTTAAAATATTAAAAAGTGTTCCTCAACAGAATCGTTGCCATAACTAAATTATTATTTAAAATGTTAAAAAAATTTGTTGTTAAATATATTAAATAATAATTTAGATTTAGTTAATAAAAATTTATTGTTAAATCTAAATTATTATTTAAAATATTTAGATGTGCTCCAAATTTTAAAATATTAAAATGTGTTCCTCAACAGAAAAAAGGTTGAGAATAATTTTAAAATATTAAAATGTGTTCCTCAACAGAAAAAGGTTGAGAACCACTGCTTTACACTATAGTATACGTATCATATAGAAACATGTACTATATAGAAAACATGTCCATCTGCTCTTCTGATCCTCATTTTGAGTGCTCTGTAAAACATAATGTACACAGCTTATTGTACAGTATCTTTATTTGCTTGGTATGCAATAAATGATGGAAACGATCTGGTTCTTATAATAATAAATTTTCTACAACATAGATGTGAACCAGGCTTAAAGAGACACGATTAACTGTTAACTTCATCTCTCCTACCTGCTGGAAATCCAGAGAGCTTTTAATATTGTATACAGTACTGATGAACTTCGGGATATGACACCTTACATTATGCTGGTAGATTAACGAGGATAAATACAATATCAAAAGAAATATTTGTTTAGACGTTTCTACTGGCAGATGGCATCTTATTGGGGTTTGCCTATTCCATTAAAAGGGAAGATCCATTCTGCCAAATTTCTTGGCACTTAGTGAGGTGGTGGCTTAATAGGGTGCGTCTTATTGGGGGTTGACTGTAATATTTAAATTATAGAGTATATAAGACCTTCAACTATATTGAATGGATGAAAACTTTTTGGCTTTCCATTCAGATGACCTAGGATTGAATATGTAATTCACTCCTTAGAAACTTTATATGCTAGAGATTTTTGGTTTCAGTTAATGTTGCTATTTTCAAAAATTTGATCCTGATGTTAAATGAGGACCCACTATATTTGTTTGCACTAACAGCAATAAGAAAACATCAGGAATATGATTTCAGCAGTTTGAAAAAATGGTGAATATCAGGGTTAATGGATTTCATTTGTATTTACATATTGTAGCACAAGAATTATTATATACAAATGTACTAAAAGCAATAACCAAACTATGTAATATAAGCTTCTATGTTATCAATAGATAAAATCCCAATATCTTATCAAACCTTAAAAAAAAATTATAGACACAGGAATGTTTTCAGGCTGAATTAGCTCACATCTATAATTTTCTTTTAAGATCTGATAATTTAGTCTGGATTTTGAAGGAATTTTATAAGTTGCACTAATCGAAATCGCATTATTCGAACTCGCATTAATCAAGGCCTACCTATATATACCTCTAATTTTTTATTTGGTATATTCATCAGTTAGTTATATTATCTGGTGAAGATGTTAAGTCCTTTTCAATAGTCAGATGAGAAAAGAAGTTGAATTTTTTTTCAATAAGATTAGCTTTTAAATAGCTTTTTACACATTTTAATCCCAAAAATGATCATTAAGCTAAACAATTTTAGCAGATGTGGAAACAAAACATATGGAAGTCACTTTCAATATATTGAATGAATATTTCAATTTCAAAGAAAACAGCAATATCTTAAAATTAACTTTTTTATTTTCAACAATTCTGGTACTTTCATTCCTAGATAATATAAATAATTTTTTGATAGGATCCATTATATCTTTTGTTGAAATATTGACAATGTTAGAAAGAAACTAAAACCTATCATAAATTTCTTGATAAGCATTATTTCCGTTTTAATTCAGAATGTAAAAGATCTATTACTATTAAAAATATAGCAACTTAAAATTTTTCTCACGTGCACATTTTGAATTTACTTCTGCATGTCTCATTGGATTAAGATCTATACTTTATTTTTCTCTTTGTATCAACTTCAACTCAATAATAGGATATATTAAATTAACATTGGATTGCTTGATGTGTGTGAAGAGAAAACAAAAAAAATGAAAACTGAGAATTTGACATAGATAAAAAGAAAATATAGATCTAAATCTAATGAAACATGCAAAAGTAAATTCAGAATGTGTCCATGAGAAAAATTTTAAGTTGTTATATTTTTAATAGTAATAAATATTTTATGCTCTGAATTAAAACACAGAAGTAATATATATAGACAATAGAAGAGTTTTCTACAACTCAATAATAGTAGGATATAACACAATATAACCAACCAAAAACAATAAAATGTTTATATTTATTGTTTTTTGGTTGGTTATATAAAATCTAGTCAGAAGTGAAATCCAAAATACAGTCAAAGTTGCCTCAAGCTGATCAAGTTTCTTTAGGGTCTATATCTTTATCACATGTGACAGATTTCTTAGCTTCTTTCTTTACTATGTGTAAGACTAATGTAGTTTCAAAATAGCTTGGATTTATATGGGACATGTGCATTTTGCTGCACTATTTATTCAAATTCAAATGAGCAAAGGAAATGCCTTTTTGTTTGTTTGTTTAAAATTACATAGACAATTTGACTTCTGACAAAAATAGCACAATTATAAATTGTCCTAGGCAATAATATGACACTAGTGCATAGTCCAAAAAATATATATGAAAGTGTTGATAGCAGAGTCCTAATTGATGATTTAAAACTATTTGAAATGCAGAATTTCTTAAAATATTTAAGGTTTGTAAATCAAAACAATTTAAATTATTCTTTGATCAGATATATGATTCTAATATTATTTTACAAATATACTAATTCTCTTCTACTACATTTTGTTTATATTCTGATAATATAAAATTGACCATATAATATTAAACACCATATTTTGTAGTACAAAACATTTTGATATATATTCTGGAAATATAGGAACTCACTGACTTACATCCTTTATAATGTTACATATGATGAATTTTATGTATTCAAATTTACTATGAAAATCATTGCATAATTATTATGGTAAAAAGTATAAGTCCTTTATAGCACAAGTTTACAGTAGAAAAAGTTTAAAAACCAAGAAAGTTTTAAAAAACCAGAGAAGCGCTTTCAGCTTTATTAAGCTATCTTCAACTCATTAGAATAACACATTGGAACATAAGAATTAGAACTCGTTTTGAACATAAGATTATAGAATCAATTTAAAGATTAGAACGTGAATACGTGAATACATATTACGTGGTTATA
>AYEL01066621.1:0-11492 GCA_000484575.1 Olivierus martensii | reverse complement strand
TATTTGCTCATAAAATTAGGGTCTCAAATGAGATTTAAACTGTACTTATAAACTTGAATAATAAAATTTAGACTGTGAATTTATACTTTCTATTAAAAAATATGATTTTATGTGTCATTTTGATTATAAAATTCTGTTTTGGCAATATTTATGAATAATTTATATATATATATAAATTATAAATTACATAATAGCTTTCATAAATACATGTATATAACTTTCATATTTCAATTAATTATTGATGATAAAAGTTATCAGTAGTAATATTAATTATTGTTACTATAGTACTATAAATATTAGTTGCAATACTAATGATGTAAAATTACAGCACTATACAATGATTATAAAAATACTCTTTTTGTCAGAATTTTTAACATAAAATTGGATTTATATAAATTGGTGGTCCTGTAATTTTATATTGTTAATATATTTTGTTAGTACTTTAGCTTAACAGTACTAAATGTTTCATTAATTTTTTTATAGAACTTCATGGAAGTTATGAAGAGCTAAGTTCTAGCAGCTCACATTCAGGGTCATTAAACCTTACAAGAAGTTCATCTGTACATAATTTGGATCATTCTTTGGTTTTCCCTGCATCTCCTGGATCTTTTGAAACAACTTAAAATTTAAATTATAATACATGCCAAATTAATAAAAATTTTGCCAAATAAGTTCACAATAAAAACTTTTTCACTTTCTTATGTATAAGAAAGTTATTCTTCAATATTGGCACAATTCTTAATCTTTTTTTAAAAAAAAAAATCCATAATTTTGAGATGTCTTAACTATGTAAATAAAAATCCTTTTCAAAGGAAAAGTCATATCTTTATAAAATGAGAAATCAAAGTAAAAATTAATTCCATTTATTGAAAATAAATCGCCATAATGTACATTTGTGTAAAGGACCACTGTATTTTAAATGTGTGCAGATCCATGTTTTTATTGCAAAATTTATGAAAGCAAAAACATCATTTGTCATTCTCCAATGAAAATTTTATTAATGTAAATTTTTTGTAAATAAAACATTTGTGTTTTATCATTTCCTATTTAATAATTCTGAAAATAAATATTTCTTAATAATTTTCTCATTTTAATTATATTAAAATTTTAAAATGAAACTTTTTAAAGGTCTGTTCAATAACTTTTATCCCCTTTCATAAACTAAACCTATATTCCTATTTATATGAGATTATTATTTTTTTTATCAAATTGTTAGCTAGCTGAACTCATCAATTAGTTCAAGAAGACTTTTAACTAATCTGCCACCTCAAAATTTCTGGCATATATGTCATTGGCCCATATGCCAATGACATATATGCCATTAAGTTGATAAATAAAGTCACCATGTCAAATCACCAAATTTTAAAATGGTTCCATGTCAACCATCTTCAATTTTGTTTAAATTTTTACCAAATGTTTCTGGAGGTCTTAAATGAGGTCCTGCAATATTTTAGCTTCATACGACATATATTCATAACACTAGGGGTCCTCAAACGAAAGATGGTTTTGCAACACAGATGAATTAATTAAGTTTTTACCAAGTTTGATGCTTTATTATTCTGCAATGAACATCATTTGCATTTTGAAGTTTGGTATTCTGCATCAACTTTTTGCATAGAATTCAAAAATGACAATACCAAAGGCTAGAATCCAGTATATTTTCTGGAATTTTACTCCAAACTTGCTAGTAAATTTTGTTGCAACAACTTTAAGCCCAATTTTGATAATCGTTGGCTAAATGGCAAAGGAGTTGCATGCTTTGATATTTGGGCAACATATACCCAACTAGGCTGATTGAGCAGTCTAGAAGTAGCAACCCCATTGCATTCTTAGTTTTTGTGTTATTATTTAAGAAAGTTTCCTCTGAAATCTTGAGATACTAAATATGTTCATTTTTAAAGGCCAATATCATCCTGAAGGACACATCCAGTTTTATTTCTAACAACACCACTGGAAAGAGTAGATTTTGTTCTTTACAAATCTATGTTTCTTATCTTAGGATAGTACACTTCAGTCTCTAAGTCTTGCTTTAAAAGATAACAATTTTAGTTGTGACTGACAAGTATTTGTTTATTGTTTTCCAGCACACAGGCTGATTCAGAGACCACAGCAGTTGCAAGCTAACATGCCTGCTGTTGTTAAGAGTAAAGTTGGCAATATTGCAATCAAGCAGCATTACTGTTATGGCTTTGGTGATTTCAACATTAATTATCTGTTATTTAATGTGGCATTATATGTTAGTTGTTTTTAATATTTTACTATGTGCAACAGTACTTTGTATTATTTTGCATATATATTTACATGGCTTTTTTACAAATTCTTGAATATATAAATTTAAACTTTATTAATAACTCATCATCACTGTGTAATTATAAAAGTTGAAGTAACTGATTTATTTCCCTGTACAATTGGAAATGCTGATAATTCTGCCTATCATTTAAGGCTTCTTCTTCAGTTGTAACTTAGCAGTTGCAAGCTAACATGCCTGCTGTTGTTAAGAGTAAAGTTGGCAATATTGCAATCAAACAGCATTACTGTTATGGCTTTGGTGATTGACAGACAGAAATTTCCAGTTGCAAGCTAACATGCCTGCTGTTGTTAAGAGTAAAGTTGGCAATATTGCAATCAAGCAGCATTACTGTTATGGCTTTGGTGATTTCAACATTAATTATCTGTTATTTAATGTGGCATTATATGTTAGTTGTTTTTAATATTTTACTATGTGCAACAGTACATTGTATTATTTTGCATATATATTTACATGGCTTTTTTACAAATTCTTGAATATATAAATTTAAACTTTATTAATAACTCATCATCACTGTGTAATTATAGAAGTTGAAGTAACTGATTTATTTCCCTGTACAATTGGAAATGCTGATAATTCTGCCTATCATTTAATAAGTTACAACTGAAGAAGAAGCCTTAAGCTCATAACAGAATACACTCCAGAAAACCAGCTTTTAGTAAGTCAACGATATGGATTTAGCTTTGACACCTCCCAAATTTTTCATCATCACGAAACTTTATTTTTGATCCAATTCAAATCTTTGCAAAGAAATTGTTGTAATCCTTTCCACAAGAAGCATCATGTTAAGTGAAAAGATCTGAGACCAATTGCACTGGTTACTACTGACCACTAAACTCTTTTCTACATCCTGAACACAGCTTCTGCCCTGGCTTAACATCAATTTTCAAAAGATCTTTCATTTGGTCAGCAGTAACCAGTATTCTTAATCTATGCTTCTTAGTTTTGTTTCATAAAATGTAATTAGAAATCACTCTACGTCAAAACATGCCGATGTTTAGAACAATAGAATTATTTAATATTGCAATAAAACAAATAATTTTTGTACAAATATTTGAATTATTTTAGATTTTATATGTCTATTTTAAATATTATTTTGTGATTAGTTGCAAATTATTTTCATTTTGTAGTAAGTTAATTTATAAAATCTTGATAAAGCAACCAGATTAAATGATGCCAATGAATATTGTAGGTATAGTACAGGTAAGCCTCGATTAGTGCGAATAATGGGTCCCACAAATTTCTCGCACTATTCAAAGTATTAACTATATGCAAAATATGGTAATTGGTTCTTGCTTTATGAGATTCCGGCAATTAGCCAACCTCACGATGAATAACCACAATACTAACTATTTAAGAAATATTTCTTTTCATATTTTCTAATAACTTTGAACTTGTTACGTATAAGTATGTAAATGAAGCAGCACGGGATTGTAAGTCGCCTGGTATAAAAGCCTATGAAAAACGGCAACCAATAAGGTGTTATCTTGACATAAAATTGGTAAAAGTGACATTTGAGTTTTCTTGTAAAGATCGACGATTGTTTGAAGTTTGTATCAGAGGTGGAGGTAGTAGTATTTAAGGTTCTCTAAAGATCGACGATTGTTTGAAGTTTGTATCGATGGTGGAGGTAGTAGATTTAATTAGTATTTAAGGTTTCCTTTGTGTAAATAATTGATTGTTGAGATTTTGAATTTATTAAACAAGCTTTTTGATTAACATTTTGATTGTTGCTTTATTATAGTTTCAATAAAGCATTTATTAACATTTTGAGCTTTATTATAGTTTCAATAAAGCATTTATTAACACTTTTGTAAGTGTTTATTATAGTTTCAATAAAGCATTTATTAACACTTTTGTAAATGTTTTTATTATAGTTTCAATAAAGCATTTATTAACACTTTTTGTAAGTGTTTTGGAGATAAAGCATATTAATAACACTTTTGTAAGTGTTTTGAGTCTAATAAATTTATATTTTTTTTTGTCGTTTAACTTGTTTGAGAATTTCTTTCTTTTATTAGTATAAGTTCTAACATCGTTGTTTGTTTATTCTAGTCTAATACTTAATCGGTACTTTTAGCTTAAGTTCCGATTTTCGGTTTCGTTTTGTCAGTTAGACGTTACATTGTTGTTAAATTATTTGTAATTTAATTATATTTAAGTAGAACTTAGCTTAAGACCTGAGCTCAGGCCAAACTCTGGAATTTGCAGAGTTGCTAGACCGTTAGGCTTAGTTTAGAATTAATAGTATTTGCATCTGTTCTAATCCGCGACTTTGCAAAATGATTCTCTAAATAGCAAAAATATGAAATTTTACAACTTGAAATAAAATAATTATTTTACAACACAAAAAGAAATGCAAACCAAAACAATGCTAAGTGGGATCTGGGTATATAAATAAATAAACATCTTGTAAGAACCAAAAATATTCTTAATTAAACGAATACTTTTATACATAGACCATTTTTAGAACAAATTTAAATATTTATACATAATTATACATAGAAATTCTAAAGCATTTCATTCTGTTGGTTGTCATATCTATATTTATGTATAAACAAAAAATAATTTATTTTAATTTATAATGAATTTAAATTAATGAATGGAGACATTTCAGCTTAAAAATGATTTCAAATTTCTTCAAATTAATTTTTGAACTAGATAATATCAAAAATTCTTAGTTTGCTTAATATAAATTTGATTTATAAATATTAAATTATCATATTTCATTTTTTATACTATGCATTATTTTTATTAATTTTAACTGTACATTTTAGGGATCCATTGTTTGAATTTGATATGAAAGATAAAGTAGATGATGTTTCATGGGCTCCATATTCATCAACAGTTTTTGCTGCAATTACAGGAGGAAAGGTTAATTTATTTCTGAATTTATTTTCTAGATAGTTTGACATTTAATATATAAATCATTAATGATGCACCAAATATTAATGGATAGCCAGTATTGACCATTAATTAATTAATTACCTGAATATTAATTTCTTCACCAACTGATCTATATATATAAAATGCAATTTTTATCTGGTGTCTGTCTGTTCCACATAGATTTATACACCATATGTTCTATTATACCAAACTTTTCAGTGTCCTTCCCATGACACTGCAAGTAACATAGGGTACTCAAAATAAAAATTGCCCAGAGGAATGGGACATATTAGGATTGTTCTTTCTATTTGTTCCATATAGGCTCCAACACTTTAATTTATTGGACCAAAATTTGCAGGATGATTTTCCCTTCAGGTAATATAGATATTCTGGATCAAAATTGTTCCAGGGTTGGAGCATTTTGGGGTCATAATTTGAAATACATGCTTAAATCCTTCACTTTTGTTCTGGCTGTTGTTGATATTGTAAAGTGAGAGTTAGGGATAATATCATGATCTTATATGTATAATGTGACTACAATGTAACAATAAATGACATAAAAAGTTCATCTGTATGATATAACAATAGATAATGCCCCAGAATATTATTAGTGTGTGAGTCTATATGCATAGCAATGACATCACAACAATTCTGAGGTATGAAGTAACAAAATGTCTCAATGTGTGATGTCATTGTGATATAGCAATAACTGCTGTCACAAATGTTCTAACATACAATGTAGCATGGATGACATCCTAGAACAATGGTTCTTAACCTTTTCGAAGTCATTGAACACTTTTGATTGTAAAGAAAATTTGCAGAACATTATATCACTTAAGATCATAAAACAGACAACAAAAATATGCAAGAACATGTATTTACTAAAAGTTATACATTTCACATTAAATAACAGTAAAAAAAAAAAACATATATTCTTAAGAACTGTAACTAACTATTTTATAAAAGTGGAATGTTTTAAAATCAAGTTTAATATAATGCCTAAGCTAATTGTCTTTGCAGATTTGAGCAATGTCAGGTCTAGTATGTGATAAACTCTCAGGAATTTAAATAAAATGATTGAATGTTGTGTGAGGAAGTTAATGATCTGTCTTTATTTTATACGCACTTTTATTATTTATCATTATTTTCATTATTATCTAACATATTATATTTTATTTTAAGAGTTGACTTACTTCCACTTTCTCCATTGTAGTTAGCAATCACGTGATACGGAATTGGGAACCGACCTCTGGAAGAGCTGTCCAGGGTAATGACGTCATCTAATCTAAGTAATTTTACCACTGATCTGATATGTGAATGTAAGAATGATCCATATCGATGTTTTGTTTGATATATAAATGAATTGTAAAGAGGATGACATGAATGAATAACTCTGTAAGCTAATAAATTTAAACTTGTTACATATATTTATGTAAATGAAGCAACACGGGACTGTATGTCACTCGGATATAAAAGCCGACGAAACTAACGACTCAGAGAGGTGTTGTATGAACGTAAGGTTGGCTAAGTGACATTTGAGTTTCTTGTAAAGATCGACGATTGTTTGAAGTTTGTATCGGAGGTGGAGGTAGTAGAATTTAAATAGTATTTAAGGTTCTTTTCTTTGTGAATAATTGTTTGTTGAGATTTGAGTTAGATTAAACAAGTTTTGTTGATTAATTGATTGTTGCTTTATTATAGTTTCAATAAAGCATTTATTAACACTTTGTAAGTGTTTTCAAGTCTAATAAATTTTATATTTTTTATTATCTAACTTGTTTGAGAATTTATTCAATGTATTAGTATAAGTTTCTAATTTTGTTATTTTTCAGTCTAACACTTCAACGGTACTTATAGTTGTAAATTCCGGTTTCCGGTCTTGTTTTGCCAGTTAATGTTAGTTGTTGTTTGATTGTTTTGAAGTTAATTATAGAGTTTAGAAGAAGACCTGAGCTCAGGCCGAACTCTGGATTGCAGAGTTGTTACAACCATTAGGTTTAGTTAGAATTAATATTGTTGATATTCATTAAAATCCACAACTCTGCAAAGCTACCTCATTTTTTCATTAGTATTCCTAAGTTTTTGTGTTTTTTAATTTTTATATTCATTAATGTTGAAAAGCCTAGCTCACACTAATGTGATGTCAAAAACTGTAGCAAAATCTTAAGTGCTTTAGTGGGGAAGCCTGCTTAATAGTTTATTTGAAAATGCAAGTTGAATCTTTCTACATTATAAAATGTGTACTGCACAGTATGCTAAGGTCATTCAAGTAGGCCTCGCTCTCATAGTTTCGGGGAACACTTGTAACATGTTCGCGGAACATCAGTGTTCCAGGGAACACGAGTGAAGAACCACTGTCCTAGAATATCATCAATGGGCAACTTTAAAACAGTTCCAATGTACAACATAATAATCAATGATGTCCTAGACTGTCATCAATATTTGACATTATTATGACATAACAATAGGTGATGTCACAACATTTTTTACATATGACATAGTAATGGATGGCATCATGATATGTTACAGTGTGATGTTACAAAAGATCCAACAAATGATATTGTTATAACATCACTGCACTCAAAAGTTCTGATTTTTCCAATTCTACTTACAGATAGCTACAAATTATATTCTATCAAGTCTTAAAAACCAGAAATTAATATCTCCTTAAAAATGATATGCCAAAAATTCCTAGGCAATGCCAGGTACATCAGCTAGGTAATTAATAATTTGAAGATTATATATGAATTTTTAGTGTGAATTGGTAGATGCAAATAATAATCTAAGGGAGAGGATATATTATCATTTATTAATGAATCAGTTTTGATATGAATCCATTGCATCTTTTCATTTCTGAATTTGGAAGAGCTTGCTAATGAATTGAGATAAAGATATTTGTTCATCAGAATTGAGATATTCCTGATTAATAAATACAGTAGAACCTTGTTATCTTGAACCTCTCTATCTCGAAACCCTTGATATGTGGAAAAAAAATTTTTTCCTTGCACTTTCGGCATTAAATCAATGTATTTTCAATAGTTATCTTGAAGTATTTTCTTCAAAATCTTCATTATCTTGAATTAGTATATAATTTTTGTGCTAGAGAAATTAAAAATACTTACAAATTTTCCCTCACTTTTGAATTCTAAACAAAGGATTTAAATTTAACAAAAGAACGTAAATGTGCTACCGATAACTGAAACAGGAACTTTTTTGTGCATGCTCAGAATACTGAACATTCTGTACGATAGTTTCATTTTCTAAGTTTTCATGGAAAAAGATGTCTTATACAGTATTAAAAATTATGATGTGTATTATTGACATAAAAAATCTTTATTTAATATTGAACCTCGATATATCAAAAACTCTTTGTCGAATTTTTTTTTGTTCCCATAAGATTTGAGATATCGAGGTTCTACTGTAATTGATATTTTAGCAAACAGAAACAAAATATATAGGAAGATTTTTAAAATATATATATAAAACAATAATCAAATAAGAAGCATTTTATATGGATTATTTTATTGGAAAAAATCTCTCAGGTTGAACAAAATTGAAGATTTTGTTCATCCATATCATCCTAACTTTTCATACATTGCAAAATTCTGAAATTTGAATGAAGTTATTGTAATATATTTTAAATTTTTTCTCTCTGTGTGAAAATCAAAAATCCTTTAATTATCATTACACTAAGAAATTAAATGAAACTAACTTTAAGGATATTTCCAATTATTTTAATTGAAATTGGACATTAAAATATAACTGCAAATGCAAATGTTTGTCAAATTATAAATAATGTTCATAACTTGAAATCCACTTTTATGCTGAACCCAGTTGTGGCAAACTTACTATTATGTAATACAGTATATGCTATTAATTGGCCATTTAGAAATATTTTTTTATTTTAGAGCATATTATATCATTTTACAAATAAGATCTTCAAAAATTTATTATTATAACATGATTTTTGTTGAAATTCCATCATTTTGAAATTCTGTGTAACACATTAAATAACTATAAAATTTTATATTATAGTTGTTACTAGAGCATTTTGTTATTGTAATATTAAACTTCTTGTACAATTTTTGAAATTTTTCTAAAATTTGAAAATAAATTGTCTTGTTCATATGTTTGAAAGTCCATCACTCAGATGCTCCTAATTCAAATATATTATAAAAATTCAATTTTTAAATAATTTTATCCTATCTGAAAAATCATAGATGAAATGCATAATCATTATTTAATCAATCATTATTATTTTAATTGCACAATTATTAATTGATTATTATGTTTAGAATAGAGTTATTAATGATTTTACATTTAAATTTATATAAAATTTATTATTATTATTATTAAGACTATCTTTTTTTATAGATTTACATTTATGATCTTGATATAAATAAACAAAGTCATATTTGTCATCAAGTTTTGATTTCTGGAAAGAAAACAAATTTAAATCATATTGCTTTTAATTCAATACATCCAATATTAATTGTTGGGGATAGCAGGTATTTTATATTATATTATGATTATATTTATAAATTCAAATATTAAGTACTTAATTACAATAATTTGCTTGAGATTATCTAATTTACAATTAATATATTATCTATTGTTTATACTTAGTTGAAAATCTCAAATTTATATATTGCACTGAACTGAGAATACAAATAATTAGTTTTAACAAATCTCTAAATTTCAATATAGATTGTCAGATTTTTTGCAGATGATAAATTTTTTATTTCAATATATTAACAAATAATATATACAGCAGAACTTCCTTTATCCATCACTTTCTATTATCTTCATTATTACTTTTCTTCTCTTCAAAAATAGAACATAAAAAATTATGAATAAATTTATAAGTTTAGAAATTCAATAGATAGATAGATCAATAATTCTAAGCTATGTATAAAACTAAAATGTAAACTAAAGTATGCCACCTTCATGGGCTTGGGTAGGTCTTTCACAGGATTAACCCTTAACCGAGTCCCCTGCCCAAGAGTACACCCATCCAAAAGTTGGGTGAGCCACTGACAGGTGAATTCATTCATACCAGTATAAATGAGTGCACCATTATCCAAGGTATAGCAGTGGTAGAGGCTCCCCTAAGGGATTCCATCTACTTCACCCAAGATCTTTCCTAGGAGAAAATCGATTTCATCAACCACCATCTTGGAGTCTGGGTAGCCCTCCTTGATGATAGCCAGCCAAAGGGAAGTCAATACTTCAGAATATAACCCGAGCTGAGAGCTCTGGGTCCTTTTTGCAGGTCTACCCCCTCTTCTGGATCCCTCCAGAAGAGGGGGTAGAAACCACACATCTGGTCCTCTTGCCAACAGCAGTGTTATCAACAGGAGAATCAGACAAAGCCAGTTGAGAAGTGCAGCCCAGTAGCTGAGAACCACCAGTACCAGCAGCTTCCCTCCTAGCCCTCCTCCACTTTCGCCTAGCTGCTCCACACAAATGTGCCCTTCGCGGACCAGGTTTACTCCTGAAGTCAAATAGAAACAAAAGACTGCTCCATTGTCTTACTGCCCTGAGGCACACTGGCAGCCCCAGCTCCCTCAACCGAAGTACTGGAACTGCCAACCCCATGGTGAGACGGAGAAGCAGTCCCCTGAAAAGAAGTTTTGTTGCAATCCATGCAAGAAAAACAAACCGGAGGAAACATAAAGGGAGTCACCACCTGGTTATCCTCCACTACGGGTGGAAGGTTAAATATGACAAGGTTTCGCCAGGTGTCTTGAAGGGATCATTAAGAACACTGCATCTTTTACACCCCAATGCCATTCAACTCTCAGCATGATACCTCACACCTTAATTTGGGTAGTGGCGCTCTCTTGATCTAGTCCCTTTCCGTCAACCTGTCCAGCATGGGAGACGCTACCAGTAGCAAAGCTACCGCTGGCATAGCTCTCAGGATCATTGGAACACACAAGCTCCCTCACTATGACAAGGTAGAAACACTATCAAGAGCAAAGCAAGACTATTAAATAAATATTAAAACAATTGTCTTTATTATTAATAATTTTTATGCAATAAAAATTAATTGTAGAGATACTGAAAAAATAACAACAATATTTATAATAAATATATAAATATTGTTGTTATTTTTCGGTACCACTACAAGTTTCTATATACAGTAATATTAATAAGAATCAATTAAAAAATGCTATATTTGTGAATTTTAATATTTAATTCCAGTATCAAGTTAGTTGTTTGTGTTTTATCTTTGCTTTGAATATTTTTTATTTATTAAAATTTTATTATTATTAATAATTTTATTATTTATTAA
>AYEL01066618.1:0-19367 GCA_000484575.1 Olivierus martensii | reverse complement strand
ATCACATTCCCACGAGTTGTGATGACCAATACAAAATATACACAACTTCTGATTCTCCTTAGAAGACGTAAATAGACCAGCTGCAGTGGCTATTAGTGGTGACTCTTCTCGTTTAAAACTGCTGTTTCTCGTCTACTGTTGACTGGACAGAGTCAACCAGTTCTAATAATTGGATCAAAACTCTTAACGGCCAAAGATACTCGATTCTTCTCCTTGGACTTCATCTTGAAGAAAACGAAGTAAACGGTCGAGATCAGTCTTGTATATTAACTGCGTAGACGCTGCTTCCTCATCAACGATATCTCCCTCTCTGGACCTGCGATGAGCAAATCGGAACTTTCCCATGCTCGAAGCGTGTCATCAGGCATTGAAGATTCTACCAAGGGGTAAAGCATCGCTGCATATTTATCACTCGCAACACCCAGGGCATCTAAAGCACGGAGTTTTGTCTCCAACTGATCATAAAGCTTGCGTAGAGAGTTACTTTTGACTGAGTTATGTTTTTGAAGAACTAATGAAAGAAGATCTCGAACATAAACTTCTATGAACAATTCTTCTCGGCCAAAACGAGCTTGAAGTTGATTTATAGTCTTTTTATAACTTTCTCCACCCGGAGGAAAACTCTTTATTAAGTCTTCCGCGGAAGTTCCTTTCTCCATGGCTTGAGATAAATAAGCAAACTTATCATAAGCATCCAAATTGGGATCTTTATCGATTTTTTGGAACTGTTCCCAAAATCCTAACCAGTTCTTGACATTGCCATCAAAACTAGCCAATTTTATTTTAGGATAATGTAACATTGTATTATGAGAAATTGATTCAGTACTCGTAAGGGAATCTTCTCTTTTTGATTCTAGTATTTTGGACAACTTATTTTCCAAAACTCTCCATTTATCGATATAAGCTTCTGATTCATCCATTTCCCGATCGATCAGATCTTCTTGTTCACTTTCTTCGAAATGTGCTTGTCTAACTTGTTCCTCAGACTCCATCATCAGCTTCGCTTTCTCTTCTATCACTCTCATTTTCTCAATTTTCTCCTCTTCTGAGAAAATACTTTCTTCCCTCTCAAACTCATTACATGCTTTCGTAAATAGTCTTCTATACTGTTTTCTGGACGCTCTTAATCTATCCATATCGGAGTAGTATTATCAAACTAACTTACTTTGCAGATGATATCCTGTCGCGCGGACGCCAATTGTTGAGCAGTCCAGAAAAATAAACAGTATAGAAACTCAATTAATTTTTGTAAAACTCTTATTTAATACAAAACTCGCACAAAACTCGACTGGTCTCAACTCCAGCTTAACGGCCGAGGGACTGACTAAAAACAGTCGTCATCTCCCCATTTACAGTGAGGTTCGGGTTACAAATGAAAGTTTCCCCTCCGAACTGATGTTTTACAGATGGTCATAAATAACTGGACCTTCCCCTCAACTTGCAACATTTTCCCTCCAATTATTTAAAGAATTCCTGACATTACGTCTGGCCACCAAAATAAAGTCAATTGACTATAGCGTTGAATGTCCATTCTTGAAAGTACCCCACCAGTGACCCCCAATCATGACTTCACATTTAAACAATAAGTAAGCCATCTATCCCTTAAAATCTATGGGTTAACCTGACCAGCGGGATGGCATCACTCGTTGCTAGTATTGAGCAGTCTAACCATACTGTATACATATTTATTTATTTATTTATTTATTAAAAAGGGTAGTGGGCTGTACTCTGTGGTTTAGCCTCGAGAATGATGAAGGATGAAGTTATTAGGATATAGGAAAGTTAAGAAAATGTTGAAAGGTTCCTACCAGAAGAAAGTGTGGCAGGTCACTAGTGGAAAATAGTGTTAGTTGCGTTCAATACAATTTAAACATTAAAAATACAAATCAAAAATGAAAGTTCAACAAAGTCTTCACTTGGAAGGACCCGATAGATAACATTAATATTTATAATACATAATGAAAACTCCGACAATACACATGAACGCGACAGTGCCAAGTGCGGAAAAAAAAAGGAATCCGACAATTGGGAACAATTAACAGTTTCCTGTCAGATAACCCTGACAATCACAGAAACGTGACAATACCAAATTTAAAATTATATTGAAAAAAAAAAAACAACACACACACATATACATATATATATATAACAACAACAAACATAAAGTTAAAATGAAATAATTATTTAATTTGAATTGAGTATCCAGATACAGAAAAGAATTAAAAAACTGGGTCTAATGCCTTAGAATCTCTTAAGAATTGAATAAAAGCTTTAAACATTAATTGGTTACTGATAAAATAATGAAGTTCGCAAGGCCAGTTGTAACCATTTAACACAGCTTGCCTTTCTAAGTTATCCCTTAGTGTAGTAAAGTTCAAACAATCAAAGATTAAATGGTTAACATCCTGAGGAGACCCTTGGGAACAGTTACAATTATCACTGTTCTTTAATTTAAACCTATAAAGATAAGAGTTGAAATTTCCATGCCCGGTAATAATTTGAGACAAATGAAAATTTGGAGAAAAATTTTTGTTGGCTAACCTGTCCTTAATATACGGTAAAAAAGAAAAAGCATTCCTACCAGTGATGGCATTATTCCAATCTCGCTGCCACAAATCGAGAATGGTTTGCCAAATAATCCCTTTAATAAAAGTGATTGGGACTTTCCCAAACCTGAACGGGTGAAGCGATCTCGTAGCTTTCTTTGCCAAAGAATCGGCCCTCTCATTCCCACGGATTCCAGTGTGACCGGGAATCCAGTAAAAATCCAGTACAATGTCACCTGGAATTAAACTTAAATTCTTTTTTATAAGAGAGACTAGATAATGTTTAGTTAAGTTACTATTAAGAGATAATAGAGCGGATCTGCTGTCAGAAAAAATGTTAAATTTATTAGAAACATTTTTATTTATCAATATGTAGTCTAACCCTTTATTAATTGCAAAAAGTTCCGCTTGGAGCACCGTGCAGTGATCCGCTAACCTAAAATATCCTTGATAAATAATCCTATCATTTTTGTAAACCACTACCCCCGAACCTACCCCATTATCAGATTTCGAGCCGTCCGTGTATATGTTAGCACCCGACATAGAGTTAGGAAGCCCAAATTTAATATCAATCTTACTGTCAACAGCCGGATGAACTAAATAGTTGAATGAAGGTAAATCCACTCCATATTTGTCAATAATTTTCTCCAAAGGAATATTCCTGTCACTAAAATATTTATCAGGATTCCTAGATTCACTTAAAAGATCTAAATAGTTATCATCACCTATAGAAACAGTAAGGGAACCAAAATCATTGTTAGCCGTAGCAATAAACTTCCCGGAAAGATAAAACTTATTCCAATAAATTTGCCTGATTCTCAAATCAATCGGAACCATCCCGGCCATAACCAGCAAGGCATTAGTTGGAGCCGTCCTGTACGCTCTGCAAATATTCAGAGCAGCGAGCCTTTGAATCTGTAATAGCTTTTTACAATTATATTGCTTTAAAACCGCAGACCCCCAAACAGAAGCGGCGTAAGTGATTTTAGGTTCAATAACACAAGTATAAATTACAGTGGAATTCTTAGGAGTCAAACCCCAATTTTTACACGAAATACACCTAAGGGCGTTTAAAGAAAAATTCGCTTTTTTATAAATGTGGTTAATATGATCAATCCAGGATAACTTATCATTCAGAATTATTCCTAAGTATTTTAAACAAGAATCCTGAGTAATTTTATCAACGCCGATTTTGATACTAATTTTCCTCTTAAGAGGAAGCGATTTACCTACTACAATAAATTTACTTTTAGATGGATGTTACGGCTAATGCCCGACTCTAGCCAATATATTTGGCCAAAGCCCGAAATATACTAGAATTTACCACTATTTCCGGTTTGGCTGGCCAATTCGCGATGCGCCCGATAATCAATAACCAATTCGACCCCATAATAAATATTTTCAAGGGGTGGGATCCGAGACTCGAACCCGGGTTCTCCAGAGTGGAAATCCGAAGCGTATCCACGCGGCCAATCCGGCCGACAATAGCATGAGTTAGGGTGCGGCTATGCAGATGCGAATTTAGCTGCGAGAGAGGGATTTCTGGCTTTATCGCTCTCGTTGAGTGCACCTATGCACGACGAAAGCTGAGAAATCTTGCGAGCGAGAGCGAGAAAGTACTTCTCGCTTACATCCAACTCAGTTTGATGCTTCTCGCGGCTTTCGGCTTCTCGCTATATTATACGCCTGCGCAATCTCTCACGACCTCACTTTCATTTCCAACATGGATGCCTTTAATAAGCAAGAACAATCGTATTTAAAAGAAAAATTAACTAATTGTGTATTTGCTAATCCCAAAATTTGGGATAAACGATTAATTGAGCATAGAAATCGAAAAGTCAATATACAACATTATTAACAATAATTTTTTCTTAAAGAGTAGTCATCTAATTCTATCCATTTCTTTTAGTCGCATGCACGGTTCACGCTACTGCATGATAGTTTTAGCGATAACTATGAGAGAGAGTGTTATAAAGGGTGCGGCTATGCAGACGCGAGAGTGAGAAAAGTTTGCCGAGAGCGAGCGAAGGTGAGAAAATAAACTTCTCGCAAAATAAACTTCTCGACTAAAAAAATGGATAGAATTAGACGACTACTCTAAGAAAAAAATTATTGTTAATAATGTTGTATATTGATGACTTTTCGATTTTTTATGCTCAATTAATCGTTTATCCCAAATTTTGGGATTAGCAAATACACAATTAGTTAATTTTTCTTTTAAATACTATTGTTCTTGCTTATTAAAGGCATCCATGTTGGAAATGAAAGTGAGGTCGGAGAGATTGCGCAAGCGCATAATATAACGAGAAGCATCAAACCGAGTTTGATGTAAGCGAGAAGTACTTTCTCGCTCTCACTTGCAAGATTTCTCAGTTTTCGCTCGTGCATAGTTGTACTCAACGAGAGCGATAAAGCCAGAAATCTCTCTCTCGCAGCTAAATTCGCGTCAGCATAGCCGCACCCTTATGATCAACTCCCGTAACTGCATGAACGTCAGCCGGATTGGCCGCGTGGAAATGCTTCGGCTTTCCACTCTGAAGAACCCGGTTCGAGTCTCGTGTCCCACCCTTGAAAATATTTATCATGGGGTCCGGGCCCGGTCCATTCGATTCCCGTCCTCCACAATCCAGCTGATCCCTCCGCAGGAGTGGGAAGCCTGTGGAAGGGCTTGTTTCGCCCTATCACATAGTGTTAGGTCCTAGAATGGAGTCTGGCGTCATCTGTTGACCAAAAAAAGATCCTCTCCACGGGTGTGGGTGTAGCCTGTGGTTGGAAGTGATCCTGCCTTGACCAAAAAAAAAAAAAAAACTGCATGATCAGCTTCGCAAAACTTATAACTTTGGCCACTTTTTCTTGGACAATTCTAGAATTGGCCATTAATTACCGAGCGCATCGCGAATTGACTGGCCAAAATCCGAAATAGTGGTAAATTCTCATATATTACGTGCTTTGGCCAGATACTTGGCCAAATCTAATAACCTCAAACTTATATTTATAAAAAAAGAAGATATTTATAAAAAAAAAAAAATTGTAATCTTTTGTTATGTTAGATTAATATACCTGTTGTTATTAAGTGTTATTTTTATATTATATTATATTAATTCTATTATAATTATTGTAAATAATTGAAATTGTTAAATTATTTTACTGTTAATTATTTTTCAATTTTATGTTTATGTCCATGTTTTCGTTAGTTTAGTTATTGTTAATTTATTTAATTATTAATTTATTCTACATTAATTTATTTATTGTTAATTTTCTATTTATGTTACTTAACACTATTATTATTATTTATTGTTAATCTATTGTTTTTATTTATTGTTAATCTTAGATTTATTTAACTTAACTATATTGTTATTAATTGTCAAACATTTATTCTATATTTTATTGTATTATGAAAAATTCAATAAACTGTTGGTTGTTTCTAGCCTTCTTTCCTCTAGTGGTCTGCCACACTTTCTTCTGGCAGAAACCTTTAATTCTTTCTAAGCTTTCCTTTATCCTTATCATTTCCTTCTTCATTCTTCGATGGGCTAAACCTTTGAGTACGGCCTCTAAATCTTTCGTTCAACTATACCAACCTCAAACTTATAATTGGCTAGACTTCGGGCATTGGCAGTAGCATATATATATCGATGATTATTTCAAATAAAATTTGCCAGGTCTGGTTGACACCTGTAAGAATAAGTTATTCAGGTAAATATAACTCTTGAAAGATCCCGCAGCGTAACAAACACAAAATCAAAAGTATTGAGTACAGACATACTTTTTACAATTTACTGGTAGTAATGTTTTAAAAACATTAGTTATATAGTATAACTAATGTACTATAAACATTGGTTATATAGTATTAAAATAAAGTTATAATCATACTGTAATGATAAATAATGAAAGTTTAAGAGTATATTGAATAATAAAATGTTTCCAAGATATAATAAAACATTTTGGCTCTGTAAGACAGAGTATTTTATTGAGTAATTTTCGTTTCTAATTCTTAATTTTCCTTAATTTAATTTACGTTAGTTTGTAACTTAATTTTATTAAATTTTCAAAAATTCCGTATTTTTGAAATATTTTATATTAAATTCATGATTAAATTATTGAGTTACAGATAGAGGGCGATATTAATTTTTTAAGTATTTTTGTGTTTGGCGCAATGTGACAATTTTAATCTATAGTAAATTGTGACTGGTGATATAATTTAACTTTCTAATCTGAATAGAATATAAGAAGATATAATTAAGTTAATAAATAAGGCTGATTTGTTAAACCAAAATTAAGAAACAAAAGATAAATGCCAAGTAAATTGCCAAAGGACATTATCTCTTTGTCAAGGGTATGTACCATTCGTGGAAGATTCTACTTTAACTGCTTTGCGTTTTCGCAGCGCTACTTGCACATATTTACGTCGATGTTGATATACATTCCCATGCATATTAGTATTTGCTTTTTCGAGTACGAAAAAAGTGATAGACATTAAGGCGCGCTATAATTCGACTTATTCATAGACGCGTCGCACTACAGTCAGACCTGAAAATGTGTGGCATTCAAAGTAGAATCCTACACCAAAAGGAATTTCTCGTTTGAAACGGCCCTTTCTAAAGCTCCCTTTGATATGACGTGTAAAACTCTCAACCGAATTCGATCCCCCTCTTATTCAATGATGTGGAGGACTAAATTCATTAGTGAAAGACCCATGTGAGACTGAGGCTCCATTCTCAAGTTATGGGGTTCATAATCATGTTTTTTTATTATTTCTTGTAAAACTTTTACAGATTTTCAGATGATTTACACACCCACTCTTAGATATATCTTATCATTCTGAATCAAATCCAATTAATTTAATAAGCCACGACTAACTTTTATGAAGCTATATAATTTTTTTCATTTATGATGATTTATCCATTCCTAAGCTTTGCAGAATTTTGATTAAATAAAGCATAGTACAAAAATTTAATAAAAGTATTCTATTAATTGACCTACATTCATTCATTTTTCTATACAGTGGGTGATCGGTTAACGAACACATGTTTGGATAACGAATGCTTCACAGAACAAACTGTGGGACCTGCGGACTGACAGAATGATAAGTCAGCCCAATGGCTGCGTGGTAAAGCTGTGGTTTAACATTCTGGAGGATCTGGGGTCCCACTCCTCCAATTTTTCAGGAGGGATCTGGACCTTGCCCATTGAAACCCATCCTTCCAGTTGACTCCATTATGGGTGTTGGTCAGCCTGTGATGACGGCGACTCTATAAGTGGCCGCCTCTAGTTAAAATATTCCATGGATATTTCAGCTTAACTAACCTAACGGAATGACAGGCTTAGGCCTTGTGTGTTTGGCTTAACTAACCTAACAGAATGACAGGCTTAGGCCTTGCACGTTCAGCTTAACTAACCTAACGGAATGACAGGCTTAGGCCTTGCGCGCTCTTACTTAACTAACCTAACGGAATGACAGGATTAGGCTTGCGCGTTCGTGGAGTATGGGTAAGGATGGAAGAACAGTAGTTTTTCCTGATTAAAATGAACTTGGAGACAACTTAACTAACCTAACGGAATGACAGGCTTAGACCTTGCGCATTCGTGGACTTATGGAGGATGGAAGAACAGTAATTTTTCCTGATTAAAATGAACTCGGAGACAATGTAGAACATCAAAGATTTATTAAAGAAGGTAAGAGAGAGATTTTACAATATTTTGATGTCAAAGATTTATTAAAGAAGGTAAGAGAGAGATTTTACAATTTTTTGGAAATTTTTTCGTCTGAAGAACAGTAATTTTTCCTGATTAAAATGAACTTGAAGACAACGTAAACAAATCAAACATTATTAAAGAAGGTAAGAGAGAGATTTTACAATTTTTTGGTCTTAGAATATTAAGAAGGTAAAAGAGAGATTTTACAATATTTTGGTGTTAGAATGGCACCCTAAGTTAGAGAGAGATTTTACAATTTTTTGGTCTTAGAATGGCACCCATACCAGATTGGAGAGATTTTACAATTTTTTGGTCTTAGAATGGCACTCATACCAGGTTAATTTTACAATTTTTTGGTCTTAGAATGGCACCCATACCAGGTTGATTATTAAAACAAATCAAAGATTTATTAAAGAAGGTAAGAGAGAGATTTTAGACTTTTGGTGTTAGAATGGCATCCATACCAGGTTAAGGTCAATAGGCTTGGTTTCATCAAAGATTTATTAAGAAGGTAAGAGAGGGATTTTATAATATTTTAGATCAAAGATTTATTAAAGAAGGTAGAGAGAGATTTTACAATTTTTTTGGTGCTAGAATGGCATCCATACCAGGTTGAGGTCAATAGGCTTGGGGATCTCTGCCACGACAACGTTATTAATCACTTCCGAAAAATCCTGAAGGAGAGCGAAAAGCAATTGATATTGGACAGGGGCTTGGGGATCTCTACCATGACAATGCTATTAATCACTTCCGAAAAATCCTGAAGAAGAATAGAGAACAATGGAATTTAATGATATTGCTGAATAGATCTTATTGTCAATACCACGCGTTGTCGGTCTATCAAGGCACAACTGCTTAAAAATAACTCACAGTATTCCTTCCTGATTCAACAAACACGCCTAATGAGGATTCTGTAGTTGAGAAAAGCAATCAAAATTGGACAGATTTTTTAATGGAAAATAAACATAATAGACTAAAATCAAGACTATATATGTATATATTGTTGTTACTTATATAAATAAACATAGTAAGAAATTATATAATTTTTTATTTGTTTTTTTCAGTCTCCAGAACGAATTAATCAAATTCCCATAAAAACTTATGGTAAATCGATGATTGGTTAACTAACAGTTCGGATAACGAACATTGTCTTGGAACGGATTATGTTCGTTAACCGATCACCCACTGTATTTAATAATAATAATACATTAGAAAACTATTAAAATTATCTTGACAACCACTTGAAAGAGTTAATTATGATCAAAGATCATATTTAACTCTTTCAAAATTCCTTAATGATATGTGTTGATGGGATATACAGTATATTTTTCATTAAACTGTAAATGAAATGAATATCCTAAATTGTGAAAAGCATTATAAAAGTTGATTTCATTAATTTTAATAAAATATTCAGGATTGAAAAATTACAGCCAAATTATAAAAAATTTTTTTAATTGCTATCTTTTTGTAAGTGGATGGCCATGTGATCAAGTTGGAATGAATATAGATGAATATTTGTTTTTCCTGTAGATCTCTGTTGTATATT
The DNA here is from genome assembly GCA_000484575.1 of Olivierus martensii. Lineage (NCBI taxonomy): Eukaryota > Metazoa > Arthropoda > Arachnida > Scorpiones > Buthidae > Olivierus > Olivierus martensii. The sequence continues at coordinate 9,578 of AYEL01066618.1, read as the reverse complement.
ATGACCCTGAAAAATTCAAAAGAGCATAAATAAAATATAACTAAAAAAAATCTAAATATAGCATTAACAAAAAAATTTTTCTGAAGTTGGCCTGTCTGTGAACTGTGATGGAGCAAAAGTGGTAAAAAAGACATGTATTGTAATAGAAGCAAAGTAAAACATATATAACTGCCATCTTCAATATAAATAGTAGAAAATAAACCAAGCACTAAGTAGCAGAAATACGTTTATTTATTTATTAAAAAAAAAAAAAGAAAAGGTATTTCTGCTACTTAATGTTTGGTTTATTTTCTGCTATAGAAGCAAAGATTGCACAAGCCCCTATATATTCAAAAAAGAAGAAGAGAGTCATTGATTGTAAATAAAAACTTCCCAAAAACTATCCCTGCATCATGGATTTAGTGCATAAAGAATAAGAAATGATTATACAAAACTGCTATTTCAAGTAGCCTATTACAGTTAAAAGTATCATAGTATATATAATGTAAAATCTATATAAATAAATGATACTTTATATATCAAAAATAATCATTTGTAGTTAATTGATGATAATTAAGTAATTTATGTAATATTACATATAATCATATTTTATATAGAACATATTGTAAAAAAGATATTTTTGTAAAATATTTTTTGAATTTAAGTGCTTCAAAATATAGAATAATGTGTGTCATGATTATTTGTATGCCAAAATGGCAACACTAATGATAATATGATTATGTACACTAATGATATGATGTTTATGTACATAAACATATTATCATCTTAATGATGATATGTTTATGTACCATAAGATTTCCATGTGTATAAAAGTGCCTCCCTCACTGTAGTGGCAAGATCACTTCTTGTCTTGGCACCGTGTCATTCGATACACGACTCTACCACAATCTGTACTTCCTGTAAATATATAAATATTAAACTTCTGATTACAATCCAATTGCATCTTGTATTAATATCCCAGATAAAGAGAATAACAATGTGTGTTTTACATCTGTTCTATTTCTTAAATTTTTGTTTGGTGGAACTACAGATGGCTTATTAAAGCCAAAAGTGTTTTTTGCAACTATGTTAACTTTGTTATATGAATAAATTTTTTCTGCTGTTAAATTGCTTATTCTTCATAAATCTAGAATTAATGGTAGGTTGAACTTTACATGTTATCTTTGTTAGGAAGAAATGTGGCAGATCATGCAGCTGGTGCAAAGGTACAACAGAAATGTAATACAACTGAATCTGTAAATCTTAATATCTTCAAAAAATTTTTTCAATTTTTGACTGTTTAATGCATAAACTGATAACTTCTTCAAAATTCTTTTTTTTCAGAAAAAATTTCTTGGCTTATATACAAGTATATACAGTAGTTTTTAAATTGAGAATATTTTATTTAGGGATAGCTTTTGCATAGACACTGCAGAACTTCAGCATCCTCAAATTTTTCTTGATATATAAACATATTTATTAATTTATTTATATTTGCCTGTAATATTTAATTTTATCATCAACAATCCTATACAATTCTCTTATTTTGTATAAAAAATAATAAAAATCTAACTTGTAGCACTTAAGAGAGTGAAGAATGCTAGTAGCACTGTGTTTACCACAGTGCTGTATTGCTACTTGCACAAGCATATGCATGTCATAGTGTCATTTGTGGATGTGAGCTATTAGTTTAATGTGTCCAAGGACGTGAATGCAGCATTGTCTGTCACACAGTTCCATTGCTGTTTATATGCAGATTGCACCAGTAGTAATGTGTTCGTAGTGCTTAACGTGCTTACTCCATCTCTTTAAATATTTGGATATTACAATTAAAGACATAGCATTTTGAATTATACTAAACTGTTTAATTTTATTGATGATAAACAATATTTTTTAATTTTTACCATAATTTTGCTATTTCATCCAAATATGTATACATTGTATTTACAGTGTGTATACATATTTCAAAAGTTGAAGCACTCACACAATTTCAAATCACACCACTGATTTTATTAGAAAAAGTGAAATCAACTTAGATAATATTTCAATGATTTAGGACTACACATTTCATTTAAAATTTAACAAAGAATATATATTCTATTGTACTGTTTCTATTTAACTCTTTCAAAGACTGACAAAAATGATTTTTATAATTCTCTATTTGATTATTATTATTCAATGGAAAAATGAATGAATGTAAGAATTAATAGGATGTTTTGCATAAAAAATGGTACAGAAATTCTGCCAAGTTTAGGAATGGATAAATCACCAAAATGAAAAATTATGTAGCTTTGTAAAGGTAAGTTGTAACTTATTTAAACTGATTGCATTCTATTTGGAATGATAAGATACATCTAAGATTATTTAAATTATCTGATTATCTGTGTAAATTTTGCAAGAAACTGTAAAAAAAAAATAAGCAAAAAAATAGCAATGACCATATATGGAAAAATAATTTAAAAAAAAGCTGATGATGACTTTATAAAGTTGAAAGTACTACTTTAATAAATTATTATTTTTCCACTTTGAAGTAAGGCTTATTTTTATATATACAGTCATTCTATAAATGGAAGATTACATATACATTAAAAATAGCAATATTACAAACCCCAACTTTGGGCCCCCATAACTTAGAATAGAATCTTCACCATTGAACACAGGAATATTTAATTAAGGGGCAAGATAAAAGGGAATAATAAAATTTTCATTGGGATTTTTAATCCTATAATACCAATATTTGTACTTGATTAATTTATTTGTTTTGAAGAAACAGTAGTATGAATAATCTCTATAGAAGACAATTTTTGATTTTAATCTTTAATATAGATGTTCAAGAATCTTATTGTGTTGAGACTGCAAGGTAATGAATGCTTTCTTTCCAAGATGCAAATAGTAGTATAAAGTTACAAAATAGTTTTCACAATCATTTTTTTTTTTACATTTGCATCTAAAAGAAACCTTTTTCTTTGGTAAATTCTTATTTGCTATATTTATTATTGTACTAAAATTATACTTGCTTATATTAATATAATCAATAGTCTATCATCAAGGCACAAAACAGCGGTATTTTATAAAATAAACACTTTAATAGGCAAAGTACTTTCAGATAGATCAAACTTCAGCACCTTACAAAGCCATAGCATATGTTGTGAATTCTAAAACTTTTAGAATTCATAACATTATTATTATTATTTTATGGTTTTGTAAGGCACTTTGAAGTTGGATTTATTTGGAAGTAGTTTGCTTATTAAAGTGTTTATTTTATAAAATACTGCTGTTTTGTGTTTTAATGATAGACTATTTATTGTTGTTCTTATTATTTTGGTGATAATTATATCAAATTAATGAAAATTCAATTGATCAAGATGATGTTATTATTTAAATGTATTTTATAAAATAGCAAATATAACTTTTTTGCATTTAATAATTTGTTTAGGATATTAATTATAATGAACTTCTTTTTGAAATTTATCTAATAATATGCATTTTATTTTTCAGTTCATTCTAAGACAACAAAGTTTAAAATTATATAAAGATTTTATGAAATCTTTAAAATTGGTAGAAGATATTGAACAAAGAAAAGAACTTTACTTATGGATTCGACAAGAATTTGAAAAAAATAAACATTATACAGATGAGGTAAATGTAGGCAAAAGAAATTATATTAAACACACACATACATACTATATATATAATATGTAATATAGTTAATATGAATCAATCAACTGTAAGTGGTCATTGTTACTGTGGAGCACTTGAAGCTGAACAGTATATGCTGGATTGTCAGAAATGTCGAAAGTTATTTCATCTTGGTTGTTTAATATCTGGACGTCCAAGTAATATAATGGGAGATACTTATTTTAATTTTACTTGCTCTCTTTGTTCTTCAACTGGTAATGAAGTTGTAGAAAGAAGCAGATTACTCTGGATACATACAATTTTATTGACATTATATAATCTTCAGTTAAAAGGTGGTGGAAAATGTGGTTTTTATCGATGGAGAGAACATATTTGTAATTTTATTGATCGTAATTGGAATACATTTTTTGGAAATACAAGGACAAAGAAAAAAACGTCTACATGGCATGGAACAGTGGCTGGAACTTTATCAGCAAATTGCCCTCAATTATTCCGGTCTGGTACATCTGTACTTGGAGAAAGTGGCTGGTGGGCACTTGCTGATTCTTCTTTGCCTACTCCTACAGAACTTGAAATATTATTGGCAAATCAGAAAATTGGTCGTAAAAATAAATTATCAGTTCAGGAAATATCACCAAAAGTAGAAGGACTTCGTCATAGATCTTCTAAAACTGCCATTCAGGCAGCAATGGAATTGAAAGAAAGAAGATCTGTTTTGCAGGAAGCAAAAGAAATTCGAAAAACAAAACAATCATTTTCTTGTCAAGATAGTGATAATCCATCTTCAAGCATGAATTTCAATGAATTTGAAGAAAGAGAAATAGATAATTGCAAAATAGACTCTTCGGATAATTACAATTGTGTTAATCCTAAAAATGATCCAAATTTTAATTTAGAACTTAATATTATACAAGAAGGTATTTTTGATTTGAATAATGAATTACATATATCTAACAACACTATCAATGAAAAAGTTTTGAATAAAAAAGTAGTTCTTAATGAAGAACCATCTACAGAAGAAATTATGCAAGAAAATTTGTTTAAAGACAATGATATTCCTTCAGCAAAAGAAGAAATTATAGAAGGAAATGATATAACTGACTTCTCTTATTTATTACAAGCTGATGAAAATGATGATTTTGATATAGATCCAACATCTATAGCATCTCCTCTATTGCATCGTCCAGAATTACCAGCTGTTGAAGATTTATTATCTACATTTTCTTGTACTGATGAAAGAACACTTCCTTTAAATGAAGAAATTGATATTAAAGAAGAACCTGAATCTGATGACGATAAACAATTGGATGAAAAAGATGATCAGATTTATGAGAGTGATGACGAAATATCAACCAGTAGTCATCCTTGTGCTTTGACTGTACCAGAAGTTGGTCGAAAAAGAAAGGCAGTTTTTAAAGAAGAACCAACAAATATTTCAAAGCCATTAAAATCAAAGTGTGAATTAATGACAATTTATGATGAAGAGTTATTTTTAAAGAAATTAGATACAATGTATAATAGTATTCAAAAATGCCCCACTGCAAGAAGACTTAGACGCAAATTAATTATTCGGAAATTAAAAAGAGAGAAAAATTTGCCCATATTTAATTTAGATACTGAAGTTCAGTTACATTGTGGTCTAATTCAACCAGAAAATATTGAAAAACCAATTTTTAAAAGTATATCATCTTTATCTAACAAACCTGGAAATTATATATTGGATCGTTATCAAACTGGCCATTATATTGTTTGTGGAACTTCTCATCATCATCCAAACTTTGTCACTAGATTAATGGGCCTAGAAGAAGATCAAGAATGCATTATTAGTCCATACACTGCAAGAATATTAAAACCATATATATTTCGGGATTATGAAACCACACCAATGAAACTGAAACTAATGAATGAAATAGTAGCACATTATCATAAACATGATCAAAATTGGAAGCCTTCATCTCCATATCCAATTGATTATTGTTATGTAAGACCTCAACATATTGCTGTAGTTAATTCCCTTTGCAGAGAATACTTTTGGCCAGGTATTGATCTTTCAGAATGTTTACAGTATCCAGACTTTAGTTGTATTGCTTTATATAGAAAAGTGGTTATTGGGTTTGCTTTTATGGTTCCAGATGTAAAGTATAACGAAGCTTATATATCATTTATTTTTACTCATCCAGAATGGCGACATGCTGGTATAGCTACATTTATGTTATACCATCTTATTCAAACTTGCATGGGTAAAGATGTTACTTTACATGTATCTGCTACAAATTCAGCATTATTTTTATATCAAAAGTTTGGATTTAAAGTGGAAGAATTCATTTTAGATTTTTATGAGAAATATTTCCCACCTAATACAAAAGAATGTCGACATGCTATGTTTCTTCGTTTGAGTAGATAGATAAATACTCTATATCAAATTAATTTTTAAGTTTATTTAAAAATTGTTTTTAATAGCTTATAATTTATAAGAAAAATATTTAACAGTTAACATACAAAGAAAAAAGTTATTAAAATTTTAATTGAAATAAATATTTTTGTTATTTATTAAATTTAAGTTAATTAATTTGAATTTCAGGTGGTTATTAGAATGTTGTTGTCTCAAGGACGGCTTCAACTTAGAGAACTGCAAACCACACTTCATTTATTAAAATGATATATGTAAATTTAATTGATAATTATATTATAGTTTAAATAAATATGTAAATTAAAAGTAAATTCTATATTTGAAGTTACAAAATAATATCAGGATAACTGGAATAAAATTAACTGGAAAAGTTTCAAATTTATTTGTTTTTATCCTTTTTGATGGTTAAACCAGCTCTGTTAGAGAAATTAAATGTGTCAAGAAATATTAGATTTGAACATTGAATAAATATTGAAGATCTGCTTCTAGATATTGCATGGACATTTCTCTGAAAATATGAAAATAAAAATTAAAGCATACAACACCAGGGCCGTCGAGAGAGGGTGATATGCCTGACTTTTGTCACGGGCCTGGCATCGAAAAGGGCCGATCGTCAGACTTGGAAGTGTCACATAACGTGTGTCTGATAGTTCGCCGACTGCTGACAGCATCTAAACAAGTCGTACGAAAATAAACTTCTTTATATATTACATAGTATGTAATGTATAGAATTTGAATTTATTGTTTGCCTTTTTTAAATAAATGCTTAACATTTTATATGTTGTTTGTTTTTAAATAAATGCTTAATGTTTTATATGGCTTTTTTTATTAAACCAGCGATACACATTTTTAAGTGGGGCCCGGACGACAGACTTGTCACGGGCCCGAAAATTTCTCTCGGCGGTCCTGCTTTAAAATAATAAACTGAAATCTATCCTTTATTATTTAAATGATTTTGGAAATATTGAAAAATTAAAAAACTTGAATGTCTTGAAAAATTATAAAACTTTTATATTCAAGAAAAATACCTAAATAACCTGAGGAGGCGCTGTGGTACTGAAATTTCCCTGTATTAAGTGTCCCATCTGTATTATTAATCTGTGTAAAATACTGTTATATAAATGTACTCTTATTTGTAATCTGTGTCGTTCTGCCTGAAAAGTCTCATTACCTATCCTTGCTCACTCCACAGGTCGTAGGTAGGCCAAAAGTCGTCTTATGGTCTGCAGGTCACATAGAATAATGTGATCCTATGCTTAAACGCAGCCTCAAATTTAGGCGCTTAACTTCCTGCGCATTTATTCCTTATGCCGAGATTTTAAGAAATCAGGCAAAAAGCGACGCAGTTTTTTCAATGCAATTCACCTTCCTGCGCATTTATTCCTTATGCCGAGATTTTAAGAAATCAGGCAAAAAGCGACGCAGACAAAGCTGACAGTTTTTTCAATGCAATTCAGACTTTTTTAAGTGGGGCCCGGACGACAGACTTGTCACGGGCCCGAAAATTTCTCTCGGCGGTCCTGCTTTAAAATAATAAACTGAAATCTATCCTTTATTATTTAAATGATTTTGGAAATATTGAAAAATTAAAAAACTTGAATGTCTTGAAAAATTATAAAACTTTTATATTCAAGAAAAATACCTAAATAACCTGAGGAGGCGCTGTGGTACTGAAATTTCCCTGTATTAAGTGTCCCATCTGTATTATTAATCTGTGTAAAATACTGTTATATAAATGTACTCTTATTTGTAATCTGTGTCGTTCTGCCTGAAAAGTCTCATTACCTATCCTTGCTCACTCCACAGGTCGTAGGTAGGCCAAAAGTCGTCTTATGGTCTGCAGGTCACATAGAATAATGTGATCCTATGCTTAAACGCAGCCTCAAATTTAGGCGCTTAACTTCCTGCGCATTTATTCCTTATGCCGAGATTTTAAGAAATCAGGCAAAAAGCGACGCAGTTTTTTCAATGCAATTCACGAAGACGATGTGTCAGCTGCCACATTAAACAGTTACCCATCAGTCGGCCGAATTGGCCTCGTGGAAAGGCTTCGGCTTTCCACTCTGGGGGACCCAGGTTCGAGTATCGGGTCCCACCCCTTGAAAATATTATCATAAGGTCCGGGCCCGTCGAGCCCTCTCCTCCACAATCCGGCTGATCTCTGCAGGGGGTGGGCAGCGTATGGAAGGGCTTCTTTCGCCCCGCCACAGTATTCTACCAGAATGGAGTGTGGCGTTATCTGTTGACAAAAAAACAACTACCCATCAAAACTAAGATTTTATTTACTACATAGTGTTTTAAAAAATTAAAGATTACTATAATTATAATACTGTATATAGTACTGTACACTACATATATTGTAATTATTCGAAAGTACTGAAATACACATTAAATAAGGTGTCTTTAATAAAAAAAAACAAGGATAAAAATGTTCATAAAGGTTCGCAGGAACCTAATTCTATATTTTCCCATAGACACAATGGTTCGGTATTCGCGAAGAATTTACAGAACGTAACTACGCGAATAACGAGTAAAAATATAAAACTATATAAAAGATGATAAACTATTTGGTACAGCTATATTATATATGATTCATACAATTACTATACATACATACACTTCATTCTTAATTTTTCGCGGTACACCGTGAAAGATTTGGCGGCACACTCAATGGTTGAGAACCACTGTACTATTGAGATCCGCCACGAACTATAGAGGGTGCTACGTGCAGGCACAATGGCCATGGAAACGGTGAACAACACAACACAGAAAGCTTGTCAGCAGGATTGTTTTATCTAGCGTTCAATAATCTCGTACGAAATTCTGAAAATTCTCGTATTGCGTATTTTTAAAATCATTCTCGTATTTACAATTAATTAAAGCATACTGAAAGGGTTGGTTAGAGAAGAAAATGTGGTAAACATGATAAACTTTATCTTGGTCGGCCGGATTGGCCGCGTGGAAACGCTTCGGCTTTCCATTCTGGAGGACCCGGGTTCGAGTCTCGGATCCCATCCCTTGAAAATATTTATCATGGGGTCCGGGCCCGGCCCGTCGATCCCCGTCCTCCACAATCCGGTTGACCCCTCCGCAGGGGTGGGCAGCCTGTGGAAGGACTTGTTTCGCCCCGCCACTTAGTACTCTTACTAAGTGGAAAGTGGCGTCATCTGTTGACAAAAAAAAACTTTATCTTGAATTTAGAAACATTCATGTACCAAATAATAAATATTATTATTATTTTTCGGTTTTACTGTGTTAATTTTACATTACTTGAATATTATTTGGAATCTAATAATAAATCAATTATTCAATGCTGATTTCAGCTGAATATAATTCTTCAGCTTCGGATATATTACTGCTATCGTTATTTTCATTATTCAAATTATTAATTTTAATTAAAATGATAAAACTTGATTGAGCTTCCAAGAAATCGTTAATCGTGCCATCAGCAATTTAACATTTTTCTGATAATATTTTTATATGTTTAAGACACCCTTGCTATATACTTGTATAATGAATATAATTTGAGTTTTATTGAAAACCTATATTA
>AYEL01066615.1:0-31075 GCA_000484575.1 Olivierus martensii | reverse complement strand
TTTTTAATATACAGTATATTATTAAACAATAATAAATATCAAATATATAGAAATGTAAATTAATATGAATTTCCTTTATATTTTACAATTGAATCCTCTGCTTCAAATATTAAAAGCCACAAATATATCCTGTTGACAATGCTTGTTTTCTATGGATGTCACAGGATGCGCAATAGCACACCTTGTATATTTCCACCATGATACGAATAGTATGATGCAAAAAAATACTCAACTTTCGTTACACTTCAAGTAAAATGTGCATAGTGATCCAAAATCGTTGAAAATATTATTCATGTTGATTTTCATAGTTCTCTATTTGATTATTATTATTATTTAATTTGGAAACAATTAATAGGCTGTTTTGTGTATAAAGCAGTACAAAAACTCGAATCGAAATTCTGGCAGAATTTCGCAGAAAATCTGGCAGAATTGCCAAGCTTAGGAACGGATAAATCACCGGAAGTAAAAATTACCTAAATTCGTAAAAGTTAGTCGTAGCGCATTTAAACTGACTGCATTCATAAGATACATTTAAAATTATTTATCTGTAGAAGTTTGCGGTAAAACAGTAAAAAAATTTGATTCCGAGCCCCATAACTTCAGAACGGGCCTCAGCCCCACGTGGGATCCTCACCATTGAACTCGGGAACCTTTAATTAGAGAATTAAGATAAAAGAATAGTCGAATTTCCGCTGGGATTATTAGCCCTGTCCTACCAAATTATACATTATTCTAATAATAATGTGCCATATGAAAATTTCTCAAATTTTTATTGTTCATTTTTATATTTTTCAAATAAAAAAAACGTACTTAAGAAATGTAAAAAGCTTCTGGAAATGATATATGATCAATAATTGCAGATATACAGTATTGAATTTCATTTCAAATTATTATTGTGTTAGGAGAATTTTCATCATTTAAAAGATATTAATAGTACAATAGTTTTATATTTAATTATTGTACTTCATAAAAAATTGTTTGAGCTAATAGCCAAAATCCTAAATCTTATTCTTCTATGTATAATAAGTTACTTTTCTTATATATTAATATAAATGCATATTCATTTTGGCACTAATGTAAACCTAGTTGATAATTATTAAATTAAATATATACAATAAAATAATCAACTATTATATAAAATATGTACATAATTTATATTTTTAATATACAGTATATTATTAAACAATAATAAATATCAAATATATAGAAATGTAAATTAATATGAATTTCCTTTATATTTTACAATTGAATCCTCTGCTTCAAATATTAAAAGCATTATAAATATATTTTATGTAATATTTGTTTCATCATATTTTATATTATACAAAGTACTATATATAATAATAATTATTATATATATTATAGTGTTCATAGTAGAATGTTATGCATGATTATAAGAAGAAAATAGAGATTTTACAGTATAATCTCTCTTTTATCTGTTCATTTTTATTTAATATGCTCTTTAGACCAGTGGCTCTCCAGGAAAATTTTTATCAATGGCTGATGGCTGCACTCATCTGAAACTTCATCAAAAACTTGCAACATGAATGGCAACGTGATAATTTATTCTAAATAACTTGTTGGGTTAGAGTGAACAAACAACCTATTTGCTTGAATAAAAAATATGGAAAGACACAGAATTACCATTAAAGAAACATTCATTATTTATTAGGGGAGCATTTTTTTCCTCAATTGCCAAAATCCTGGCTCCACTATATAGGATAATTTAATAGCAACACAATAAATAGGAATTTAACACAGCTGTATTTGGCATTTTCTTAAACTCTGTCGTTCACTTATACACAAAAATATTTTGCTATGGATGCCTTACATTGACCTGGTGGTTGCACTTGAGAACCGCTGCTGTAGACAATATGCTTATTATTCTTATACAGTAAACATAATTAAATACACATCATTTAATTGCATATATTAACAAAATTTTAAAATAAATTATAAAAAGCATATTTTATAAAAATTATTACATTTTCTTAATATAATGATATATTTTAGAACAAAATGTCATCCGTATAAATAAAAGTTTTAGCAATATTCAATTCATGCTTTTAGTTTTCTTTCGAATAAGTGATTGTTATAATACATTGTATAATAGCATTATAATGATAAAGTATAGGAATATGCTCTACAGTCAATCCTTTACTTATACGGTTAATTAGTTCCAGAAATTTCTGCACAAGTCAAATAATATATAAATATGGAATATTTTTAATGATGTTTCTTAGAAATAATCGTTTTGCATTGGTACAGAACTGCGATTCTATCTTTTATGATGTTTCTTATACAGATACTACTCACTTAACGACCTACCGGTATAACGACTGCTCGAACTTACGTCCGAGCTTATGACTTTTAATGAAGAATTTGATTTTCGCACATATGTATCGCTTACCACTTCTATTGCGTGTAATTCCTCGTACTCGTAGTTCCAAAAATCTGATGAAGAAAAATACTTTTGTGCATAATTAGGATATAAATCTCGTTACAGCCATGAGATCTTAAGTGAGTAACTTGATCTAAATATATACGAACAAGTTACTCGCTTACCGACCAAGTTGTGAGAACGGAACTCGATTGTTAAGTGAGGATATCTGTAGTTGATTCATCCATTTTATTTGTAATATCGTACAGGTTACCAAAATACGCTCTCAAAAATTCGATTTCCCTTATAGTATTCCCCCCTAATTTGATGGTCCTGGTGCTGAGTACAAAAATATAATTATTTTTACCGCTGAGGATCCAAAGTTGGGACCTATCAATGGAATTTTTTACGTTTTCTATATAATTTTAAGAGATAATTTGACACTTCTAATAAATTTCGACGTGCTTTTACATTCCGAATCGAATGCGACAATTTCCGTTGACTTATGACCTATCTTTACGAAATTACACTATTTTTTTTTTTTTTCATTTGCGCTGTTTTTATCAGTTCCGAATCTCTGTAAATTCCATTTTTTGTTTTATTTATAAATTTCGGTTGAGATCATCACATTAATCCTAAAGTATATTTCTCTGGTTCCACACGTGCTAAATGTGATTAAATGTAGTGCTATGAGCGAGTTTTCAATGAAATGTTTTTCTACCAAAGACGAATTACGAAAGGCTGTGGCTAGTCTCCCGGCATACTGGGATATAGTAAACATCCCGGCATACTCTGTGATTGATTGTTCCAAGTCACAGGGAGAATGCTAAATCCCGGAATATCGAGAGTGCTAAAATTCCGGCATGCTGGGAGAGCACCAAAATCCCGGCAATGATTTCCAGAAGTGTTAGAATCCCACAACCTATCTAAAGAGAATTAAAACGATGGCAGTTATTACTGAAAATGTGCAAAAATTTTGTAACTCATACTCAGGTCCAATATAAAAATAAAAATCATCACAGACTTTAATAAAATACCAAAATCATTTTAAATGAAATAACATTTGCATTTTTAAAATTGAAAAAGTCAAGAAATTTTTCTTCATTTCAAAATACAGTGAAATTAGTTTTCCTTTCAAAAGAAAACATTTTGTTTTAAAAAATTATAGAAAAAACCAGACTAAACAAAAAGTTCTGAAATTTTATGATTAAAACATTATATATTATAGATTTAAAAGATTTTTCTAGAATATATTTAAAATAATTTTACAAAACGCTAAATCTAATAGATACTTTTTTGTATGTATAAAAATATTTTCGTGAATTTATTTATTCAAAGTTTATTACTGTCCTATTTAAATTGGAGTTACATTTCTATAATTATTAATGTTCAATAACATATATCTTAAAATTTAAATAGGAGAGTAATAAATTATTATTAATTTTATTCGTTCTACTTTGAATAAATAAATCCATGAAAATATTTTTATACATATTAAAAAATATCTATTAGATTTAGCATTTTGTTGAATTATTTTAAATATATTCTAAACATTGGTACCAACTAAAGTCACATGACTTCAAACAACCAATAAAAACTTACTGCCGGTATTGCAACTTTTTCCCGGTATGCCGATCACTTCGATTACGTAAAGCATGATGGGTAATTTGTTCTCCTACCGGCAATTTATTTATATTTTTTGTATAAATTACAATTTTCTATTGATTTCGTTAGCTATTTAGGAATTTAATACTTATTATATAATAAAAATAGTTAGTTTAATATAATAATATTAATTAGTAAGCATGCATATAAATAAATTATCATAATAAATATATAAACAGCAATAAACAAAAATGGCAGGTTTTCATATTTAAGATTAGATCACGTGATTCGTTTGAATGACCAATATGTCCGTTAATTTTTTCAAATATTTTAAATACAGTAATTACAAAGAAATAAGACATACGATTACCATCTGAATCAAATGCAGTAATTCCCATTAACCAATAATGCAAAGTTACCAAGTTACGTATTCATTTCCATTTTCTACGCTGCTTCTCTAACGTTTAGGTATGCTGGCTTGTATATCACGACATTACTATTAGATATCTGTTTAAAACGTCCTAGAATATATGCCGTATTATTTTGTGCGCTTATACAAATTAAGACGGCGAAAATATACAGCTATGAGCGATCTCTTTCTTCCTGCAACTAATAAAAGCTTTATTGAACGATTGATACTAGTCTGCAGACAAATACAGTATTTGACATTTTCAATTAATTAAAAGGCTCATTATATATATATTGTTTTGGAAAATATAAGTATTATTAAATTATATAATAAGTATTAAATTCCTAAATAGCTAACGAAATCAATAGGAAATTTAATTTATATTAACAAAAAATATAAATAAATTGCCGGTAGGAGAGCATATTACCCGTCATGCTTTTCGTAATTCGTCTTCGGAAGAAAACTATCGATGTAAAAGAAAACAGCTCACTCATAGCATTATATTTAATTACGTTTAGTATATATGGAACCAGAGAGATATACTTTAGGATTAATGTGATGATCTCAACCGAAATTTATAAATAAAACTGAGGAAACGGAATTTACAGATTCGGAACTGATTAAAAATAGCTTAAATAAAAAAAATTGTGTAATTTCGTGAAAGTAGATCATAGATTAACGAGGATTAATGTGATGATCTCAACCGAAATTTATAAATAAAACTGAGGAAACGGAATTTACAAATTCGGAACTGATTAAAAATAGCTTAAATAAAAAAAAAATTGTGTAATTTCGTGAAAGTAGATCATAGATTAACCGAAATGGTCTCATTCGATTCGGAATGTAAAATCACGTCGAAATTCATTAGAAGTGTGAAATTATTTCTTAAAATTATATAGAAAACGTCCCTAAAAAATTCGATTGATAGATCCCAAAGTTGGACCTTGTATCTCCATAATGGGGCTTCAGTGGTAAAATAATAATCGATTTTTGAACTCAGCACCTGCAGTTTAAGGGGGTTGGATTTCAAGAACAGATTTTGGTAACTCGTATCGCAATATCTACAATTCTTTTACTTTTTTTTCACTTTGATTTTTTATTTCTTGATTTATTTTCCAAAGTAATTGCACTTCTTTCTGAGCTGTTTTTATTATCCGCCAGTTTGTTTTCCACCATCTTTACAGTTTGAAGAAAACAATAAATTAGTTTATTAATAAGACAATAGATAGAATTAGTAGTTTTTTTATAACTTCGAATAAGTCGAAACCGCATAAATAGAAGACCGACTATATTAATAACTTACCCATTTTATAATATAAGTGTAATGATGCATTATTTATAAATATTTTAAAGAATTATTATAATATTTGATCAATTCTTTTTTTTTCAGATTACATCTGCAACAGATATAGCCTATAACAAAAAGATTACATATGTGGCAGTGGACACTTTAATTTGGCAAAGTTTAGCTTCAGTTATAATACCTGGTTTTACAATTAACAGAATTTGTGCCTCTTCTCTTTATATGTTTCGTAGATTTTCAAAGTTACCGTTAAATATGCAGAAATGGACTACCACAGCCATAGGATTGGGATGTATTCCATTTATTGTGAAGCCAATTGATAAATTTGTCGATTTGTTAATGGACAATTCTGTGAGAGTATGGTTTGATGCCGCAGGAAAGAGTGGTCCTTCTCATTGACGAACATTTATTTAGTCCTGTTCAATTTTATTTAAAAGATAATATATAGTCTTCCACGATTTTAGGACATAATTGAAGGAAAAATAAAATGATGATTTTAGTGCCTTATAATCTGTAAAATTAATCTTTTATTCAGTGCGGACTTGATTTTGGAGACCCGAGTCTAAGCTATTTTGCGGGCCTACTTATAAATGAAGGTAAAAAATCATAGGCAAAGATGATATGATTTCTTTACCCACGAGTTTCTTCTTTCATTTATTCGTAAGTAACTTATATACACTCCTGTGACAGATCGTTTAAAAATTTGAAATGAATTCGGTGATCGCATCGATTGAAATATCGATAAATAAGAATCAAAATAGGCACGTCTATAAAAGTGATAGTTATAATAAGAACAAAAAATATAAGAATAAGGCAAAATAACGTGTTGTTTTAATTAAAAATTCGAATTTAAACGAAATATTAAAAGTAAAATAAATTTCAAATTTTTAAATTAAAATTCACATCATTGAATGATTTTAGTAAAGAAGAAAAAAATGATTTTAACAAGTAACTTAATGAAATAAAATGAAAAGAATTAGATTTTTAATATCAGATACTGAACATGGGAAATTTTGCAGATAATATATTCTAAATATACAAGATGATTATAATTAGTTTCCCTATTCAGAAGTCTCTTTAGCTCAAACTATTAAGCAAAATGACACCAAAATTTTTATATACACTATTCAAAGGGTAGGCAGAAGGATTCCTCGAAAAAAATTTGAGTTCCAAAATATGCCGATTGGATATGGCATTGTGAAACAAGAAATACACAGAAAAAGCACAAAATCATAAACAAACAAGACAAATCTAAAATGAAATTTTTTTGTCCTTTACAAAAACAGAAAGAAATTTAAATTAACTGCCATAGGAAATGGTTTCACAACTTCAAATTCATCCATCGTTTATTAACGATAATTGAAGCTGATGTTGATGTAGAACTTCGATCGTGTCAGCCAAAAATTGCAATCGATACAAGGTGTGCTTAGTTGCCGAATGCAACATTTCTGGAGAAATGTTCCGCCCATGCTGCATTATGCTATCCTTTAAAGCACCAAATTAGAAACATTTCTCGAAGGATATTGGCCTTGAAGTAACTCCACAGCTAAAAATCAGTTTAAGATCGAGTGATCATGGGAACAGTGACTAATATTTTCTCAGTGAAATGTTCTTGTAAAAGCTGCGCACTGATCGTACATCACGAGGCGGAGCCTATCTTTCATGAAAATTGTTTCGTCCAGACATCCTCTTTCCTGCCTTTGCGGGATTACGAAGCTAAGTGGCATTTCACTAACTTTCTTTGTGCTTTAACAGAAAGTTCCTGCTGGCTGTAATTTCTCCAGAAAGTATAGCCCAAGGATGAAATTTGAAGTATGAAACCACACCAGACAATGATTTTCGCGAGTGCAGGAAAATTTGCTGAATAATATATCGGGTTTTTGAAGTCCATATTCGGTTATTTTGAGTGTCGATTATCCAATTGACATAAAAATGGCTTCGCCTTCCCGAAGAATCTCCATGGAAAGGCATCGTCCTTTCCAGTTCTGGTCAAAAATGTTAGAGCAAATGTCATTCTTTTTTTCGGGATCATTTCGTTGCAGCTGCTGCTGGCGAATGATTTTGTAAAAATAAAAGCGTACTGTGAGGAAGAATTTTCCTCAGTGAAATATGGAATATTCAACTACTTCCCTACTTGTGCGCTTAGTCCAGCATTCATAGATGGATTCATGATAAAAGTAACAACTTCCTCTCTTACTTGAGGTGAGACAACTTTCTTCTTCCAGCCTCGAGAAAGGATCCTTCAAAATGTTTAATCATTCGTCTAACTCCAAGAATGATAAAATGCCTTTACAAATGTTTTATAAGCGCCTAAATTCACGTAAAGCGGCAGCTGCATTGCATCCATTAACATAGAATGAATTAACAATTAAAGCACCATCAGCCAAGTGAGACACATGTTTAACAGTAATTTTAAAGAATACGCTGGCGATACTCACGTTTATAGCTAACGCTGCTAGGAAAAAGAGATTTATGCAAATTTTCTCTATTCTTTTAGGCGTCTTACTTTCTTTTTAATTTTAAAATAAAAGTTTTAGAGTAATTTAAGTTCTCTCTTAATTTTTACAAAGGACAAAATAAATATTTTAAATTTCATTATAGATTTGTTTTATTTTTTTCGCCTATGTATTTCCCAGTTGGTATTTCCTGTTGTACAATGCCACATTTTACTCTATCGGCAAATTTTGGAACTGAATTTTTTCGCGGAATTCTTTTCTCCATCCCCTGAATAGTATATGTATAAATTTTGATGTCATTCCGCTTATTAGTTAAAGTTACAGGGAGCTCTGAATATGGAAACTGTGATTATAATCGCCTTATACTCTTATATACAGTATACCCATGTATACTCATTATATATTAATATATATATTCAAAATACTGATATATTAAAATGAATCAATATATAAGAATATAATTCTACGTACAAAAATCAGAAAGTAATAACGACTTTACAATTTATTTTTATAACTGCATATTATAGAAACAGGAAATAACAAAGATTTTAAAATATTATTCAACCTTTCCCAATGACGAAATCACTAATATATTTTCATAGATTAGAAATAAAGGAATGCTAAAATATAGAAATGGGATCAAATTTAAAAATATCTATATATCGTATTTGTTGACTTATAACATGCTGCGGCATAGAATACTCACCCTAATTTTGGAATAGTAAATTTAAGAAAAAAGAAATAAATTTGCCTACTTTCCGAATGTGTCATTTATTTAGCATTTGAATCCATTGGTTTTGTGTGTGCAATTTTAACGTTGAATCGAGTAGCGTGAATGCTACGATGATGTCACCTTCACGGTTACCCGACGCCATTATTGTTACTTCATCGTGATGTCAAATTATTACTTTTGTAACGACATCCATTGTTAAGTCATGATGACGTCTCATCGGGACTGACCGGTCATCGAGATAGTGCTGTTTTAAGAATCGGGTTAGCTATATATGACTTCTATACAGCTAATACTTAGCGCCATCTATTGGCAATAATATAAACTAAAATTTTGATAAAACTGAAATTAAGGTAAATAATCGATATAATTATTCCGAATAATTATTACGGGAATTAAGGTAATAGTCGATAATAACTTCCCTTGGCGGCAGCCGCCGAAGAACGCCTCAAGGATGATCTTACAGAATAATTATTATTATTCTGCAGAATTAATCTATCCTATAGGATTAAAGGATGCGGCATCGAGGTTCCTTTAATGGCAGAACATCATTTCCGAATTTCATCAAAATCTGCTAATTAGTTTAAAAATTATTAGTGAGGGACATACACCAGACATATATTGGCCAGATCTTATAAACCAACATTTCTTTCGGAAAGTAGACTAAACAATTATTCTTAAGACTGGAAATTTAAAATTTGGTAAAAATAAAGCCCCAAAAGCCAGTAAAGGAAGATATAAAATTATTACTGTTATTAATTCAGTATTATTCAACTTCAGATTCGTTACTGACACGGTCATCTTTATCCTCGGTAGCATTATAATCATCAATTAGGCTTAAATCTATAACTGTTGTTACGCGTTTAAACCTAATCGATGGTTAAATGTCCCGCTGGAGTATAAACCGAACCAAGCTTTACTCCAGCAATGGCCCGCTAATTGTTGAAAAGTATATTATCTTTTATAATACTGTATTCATTCTAACAATGTAAACTATCCGTTTATCGCTGGTCGACTTTTCAACTTTGTTGCACTTTGGTCTTAAGACGATTTTTAAAAATATTTATAAGAGAAAAAAGTGCCGATAAATACGGTAATTCAAATAAATCTACCGCTGTTTTATACGATATCAAATGCATATTAATTGCTTATGTACTATTTCAATAATTTAAAATATATTTGGGTATGTTCCAAATCTCAGCAACGAGTCAGCAGTGATTAGTCTCTTATGACGTCAGAAATAACATCAGTTATCAGTTTCTGGAACGACTTGCTGAAGGTGGTGATAAGACAGTTAACATGATGATGATGAAGAAAATAATGAATGTTATAATTTCATTAGCGTCATTAGAAAGCACAAAGTTATTTGCTAATAAACAACAACGATGATAATGATTTGTTACACTCTCTAACTTTTAAAATCTTATCATCTAGTAGGAACTACTTTTTCCGCGATGTTGGATAAACGGTGTAAACCGGTGTCAGTATACTCACCACCTATAGACAATGATGACTGTATTGAGCGTCTGATGAGCTCAACACTGATTGGCTTGTTGAGTTTTGGAACACATCCTTTTTAAGTTGTAACATTTTACTCAACCTATAGACAATGATGACTGTATTGAGCGTCTGATGAGCTCAACACTGATTGGCTTGTTAAGTTTTGGAACACATCCTTTTTAAGTTGTAACATTTTACTAAATCAAATTATTAGCTATAAATATAAAAAAGGATACTTTATTATATTTGACTCTAGCCAATTTATCCCGTGCTTGTATCCGGCTCTGCTTTTATAACTTATCTATCCATACTCATTGGCCAGCAGTTTCGGACAGATTTCGGTCTCAATTATATCGGTCACTGTAACTTGACGGCATCATCGAAGTCAGTATTGAGTCTATGGAAGCGGAATATTACTAACTTTGGTGACGGTATTAGTGCGCACGGAACAGTCGATTTCGATGTAAAAGGTAACAGAGTCAGTAAGAACGGTGTTTATTTTTATGTAATCGTGTCTCTGGATTTTCAGTTTTCAATTTCGAATAAAAATTTAGTGCAATTTGCTTCGTTTGACGGCTAATTGTGCAACCTTTCGAGAACGACTTAAAACTACAACTCTCGGCCAATTTGGATCACAGAATCGATTAAAATGCGCAGAATATCATGGCGCATCTAGTAATTGTATATATTTTAGACACGCAGATAATTTCCTGCATGTTAATATCGTAATTTTATTCGAAGCTTATAGCTTATTTGTCGAAATTGTCATTATTTTATCGCAATTTACTGTAACGTCGCGAATAATTTAGTGGACTATATCATTAGCGTAGTGATATAAATGAACTTCGGCTCTCCCATAGACTCAATACTGACTTCCGATGCTATCGTCGAGTATAGTGACTGTGCTCAAGATTCTCGTCTCGAGAAATCTCAAAATTTACAAGGAAATCTCATTCCCAATTCTCAAGAATTTTTTCAGGATTCCTGATTCTCGGGAAAAATTCTTATAAAATTCGGGAATTAAAAAAATTCTTCGAATTCGTATTCTAAAAATTTCACAGCCTTACATTAATTATTTTGGCCCTCATTTGGTCCTGCCAAGTCTTCCAGTCCATAAATTAAGCGGATAAGTCACGTGGTCCGCGTCACTTCTACTAACTTTATATTTCAAAAAGAAAATTATCTGAACTAATCATAAAATAAGATTTAAAACAGGCAGATAAATCTAAAATAACATATAGATCAATAAATTATACAAAAATCATTCATTTTATTGCAATTTTAAAGATTTCTATTGTGATAGACCGCCTATAAAAACTATCATTATATTGAATAATGAAAGTTAATAAATTATGTTCTAAAAATTAGCAGCTTCTTTTCATCATTATTCTCAGAATATACATAAATTATATTTTAAATTAAAAATGTTTTGTTTGATTCTATAAAATAAGATAATAGGCAAGTAAAAAGTGATTTAAGAAGGTTTTGCTTCTTATAATCATATATAAGAGAGGTTTATAAAAGTAATCTTAGATTTCAATAATAAATATATTGTATCGGTATTTATTCATATCAATTAACACTATTGTTAAGTCAGTTTTAAAGAAATTTTAATACTATATATAATTTTGATAAATTGCATTTTGACAGATTCAGTAAATGTTTGGTTAACTTATTTTTGAATTTTTTACACAGTTTTTGTATTTACTGTTATTTTTTTCTTATTTATTTTTAATTCGGTCTTGTTTTCATTTTGTCATTTTTCTTTTTTTATAGCTATTTACACTACTTTTACTGTTGTTATTTTATGGTTATGTCTATTTTATCTCATAAAAAATTAATATTTTATATATAATATTTAAATATATTTTAATTTTCAAAATTATTTTGAAATTTTTCCTTCCATGTATATATTATATACACATAACTATATATATGCCAAAAAATTTTCAAAGAAAAGTAGATTTTATAAAGACATATTTACTTATATATGTTACCGTCAAAACTTGAATTTAGTTAAAACCCGATTTGCCTAGTTGAAACTAGTTGGAACAAAGCCTGTTCATGAATACTAGTATTAACTAGTCAAGAATTCATTATATTTATTAGAAACTTCTGGTTTTCACTAAAACTTCTCTAGTTAAAACTTGATATAATTAGGGAAAACTAATATTACCTAAAATTTCTTTTATGAGTATAAGCCTGATATCTTCCTAATCATGCAATCATGCGTTAGGGGAAAAAATAAAAACACAGTAACTGAAATCTACAAAACAAATATATTTACAAACAAAGTAATTGAAATTTACAGAAGAAATATATTTATAATATACATTATTTGTTTCTGCTTGGAAAACTGTTATGACATTTAGAGTTGCAGAGAATTCCCTTCTTCTTGCACAAGCATCTTTTCGAAATGCAATCTTTTTTTGCAAACACAATGTGTGAACCCTTGTGGTGCCATTGTCGCTTTCCTAGCTGCCATTCTCAAAGAAATATCATTATCTGGCTCTGATGCTTGAAGAAGTATCATCTCTTCAAGCATCAGAGCCTTTCCTGACAAACATATCAAATTCTGATCTATAAAAGATATTTTTTCATAATCATATTTTGGACAGTCTCTAAATAGTAACAAATACATAAAAGATGCAAAACCTACCTGCAATAACATTTATCCACCTTTCTATCCTTAATTCCAATCTTGTGAGATCTTCATTTTATTTTCAGCACAACTCTGATGATATTTTGAAAATCTGCCTTTGCTATGTCCATATCCAAGATTAGGATTATGACATTATCTCCTATTTCAACAAGGGAGTGTGTTGCATCGGAGATACGTTTCATTTTCTTGCCTGTTTAGACAAATTTTCATGAGCTTCTTTCCTCGTTGATGTGAATTCCACTAAGACAGCCTCATGTTCTTCTTCAGTAGGGCTTTTAGCTTTGTTCTGTTGTGCATTCATCTCATCGATGACTCTCTGGAGTTCGTCCTCATTTTCAATATTTTTGAGAACATCTGATGGTAATGCTGAAGTCGTGAGTCCTACTCTTGAGTCTATCCTGAACATGGCTCAATAGGGTGACTGTTTATTCCAGAATGAAAAGTTTGGTTTTTCATAAACTGAACAAATCAAAAACTTTTAACTAACTACTTTTAACTAGTAAAAAACTGTAAATAATTGCAAACAAAAAAATTTTTCCATCAATTCCAGTTTTCTCTAAAATGTCTTACAAGTTAGTGAATTCTAGTAGTGACTAGTTAATACTAGTATTCATGAACAGGCTTTGTTCCAACTAGTTTCAACTAGGTAAATCAGGTTTTAATTAAGTTTGGGTTTTGATGATAACATATATAAGTTATGATAAACTTTTTCATTTTTTACTAAGATTTAAAATTATCTGCTTCATCACATCATGTCTTTATTCTGCCTTCAAATTAGTTTATATGATGAGGCCTATTTATTGAATACAAATGAAATTGAAGCAATTCTGAATATTTCAAATCAAACAATTTGATGATTTATAAAATAATTATGGCTATTTAGCAAATACAGAATGATTTTTATAAACTAATTTCAGATATCTGATTTGTATTTCCATTGATCATATGCATTCTGGTTATTGTATAGCTACATATTTTGTATTGTATGGGGCTACATGTTATTTTTTCTTAAGTTGTCAACAGTTATTAACAGTAGTAGTCTGAGAGATGGGGCAACATGGGTGGGGGAGTGGCAGATGCAGGTGGCCAATTTGGGGGTGTCACTCAAGTGCTTTCCTCAGAGAAGACTGTATTTTTCTTAACTAAATAAATATTTTAAAGTGAAAAGACTTTTACTTCTTATTTATCTTATTATCACATAACCTTTAGAAATATAACAGTAGTGATGAGGATAATTGGATTCCATGATGATATTTTGAAATCTGTACCACTTTCTACTCCTATCACAATGAAGGATATCACTCAAATTTTCATTTTGCCATTTGCCAGCAACAATAATGGAACATCCAGCACAATGCATTATCAATGCATCAGTTTTTGATTTGGAGAATCATGGTTTTGATGAATGTATTAAACATTTTGGATATATACAGATACAAATATTAATATATGCAATATAGTATACAAAAATTATGTAAACAGGAATAAAGTCAAATGTCTCATGTCTAAGCTCTCCATTGATACATTTAGCCATTATGATCAATTGTATTCTTCAAAATATCTGACTTCTCTTTCAACAAGACAGCTAAGTGACTTCAAATTATGTTTGAAAGAAAACATACATTGTTCATCAAGTGATTAAATTGCATGCATATTCAGAAACAATTAGAAGAAGATTATAATTGCTATATAAACTGTGCTAAGATGATGCTTAAATAATTCTATTTCTCCAAGCTTAGTGAGAATTACTATATTACTTCAAATATAAGCCACACTTTTTACTCAGATTTTTAAGATGTAAAATTTGGGTGTGGGTTAAATTCAAAGCGAATATTTTAGCATCTTATTTCTCTCGAGTTCCTATTCCCCAATGTTTGGGCTTTTGCTTTACGCTCTATGTATGCGCATTGTATTACGATCGTTGATTACAATTTATTCGGTAGCTTATTATGTATATTAGTACTTATTTAAGAAAATAAAAATGTCTCTTATTTTTCAATACCTATTATAAAATCATTTTTATTTTTTCCAATTTTCCAGTTTTAAAATCCTACTGCGGCTTAAATTTGAGGGCAGCTTAAATTCGAAGTAATACAGTAATTCAACATTCTTATCGTATTAAGTGGATTCTTTAAATCCAAGGACAAGAAGCTCTTAAATATGGACGGAGCTAATGCGAAATTCAATGAAATAACCTCAGACATCTTCACTATATTTATTACAAAAGCAGAACAAACAATTTTTGAAGAATATCAATTGCATTTTAATAGTTTTCAATAATCATTTCATTGTTATATCTGGTCAAATTCCCTACAACATCAATCATCCACCTAGGCTGTGTTTCCATTGCAGCAAATTACACTAGATTAAAGATTCTCCTTAGGCAAGTCACAAATGTTCCAGATGTGCTTTACAGGGACATTTAGAATCACAATGTTGCAAACAATGCCATCAGTCAAATCACAATATCAATTCAGTTACAATCCCTGCCATACATTTAAACTCTCTATATTCTACAAAACTTATTATTGACAAATGTGGGGCCCGGACCAAGATACAAAAAATTTTCTGCAGTTTATTTTTTTCTTTGAAAAACAATCTCTAAACAGCCAACAATAGATGTACACGAAAACTTTGAACATTGCTGGAGAACTAAACTGAAGATCCAATTACCGGATAACAAGATCGTCTTTCCTAGAACTGCCTCTTTTGTCTTGCAGAGTCAACTTTGAACTCTTTTAACTATTGTTTAATATTTCTTAATCTGTGTGATTTTTTATTCTTATTGTAATGATTATTTTTGAATATCTTTAATTTTTAAATATTATATAATGATGATTACAAATGCAACTGAAACCCATTTTATAATGTTAATGACTTTTAATTTTTTTATACTAATTTGTCAGTATTACATATGCTATTTTGAATTGTTGAAATTAATAATCAAATTTTAAGTGTAAAACTAACAAATTCATTTGGAGAAAATTTAACTTTAAACAATCCTTAGGTTAGGGGGGAGAACAAAGAATGTGAAACTTTGACAAACACACCCATAAATATGCCTGGAGAGAGGAAATGGAGATCTAATTGCAGACAGCTATAATGTCTTTAAGCTAAACAACTTGGGAAAAATTATGTTATAAACTTTCTTGTCAGATGGATCCACCAGCCAGTCCCAGTGGAGAAGGGGAGGAACCGCCTGACCAAATTAGGTCAAAAGCGAATTCGAACCTCTCTCTCCACTGATGTGATTGGGTGGATCAGGAAGGAAAAACCCCAGGCACATACAGCCGAAGAGGGTCTTCTGAACGCTACTACTAACTTTTGCTCTCTCACCTTAGCTATCTACACTTATCGCTTTTAACTGGGATTAAACAATTTTTTTGAAAGAAAAGAAGAAGAATAGAAGAAAGAAAAACAAAAGTCTCTCTCAAGGTATGTTTGAGGGTCAATAGTAGGATCCCTCCTGTTTAAATAGAATTTTTTTGTTTAACTAAATTAGGAATTCGTTAGTTTATCGAGACAGTTTCGCTTCCTTTTTTTTGTACCCATTTATACATATATCGTTGCAAACATTTCAATTATGTATGATTATTTTTATCTAAAATTTTAGTTTAATAAATTTTTATTGTTAATTTTTATGATAAGTGTGTTTTTTTTCATTCCAATGAATTTCTAATCCTTCAGACTCTGAGCGTCACTTACCACATGCGCCTATATTAAAATTATTTTCGGCCAAAATATCCAAAAATTCGCGTTTGGTGTGAGCGAGATCAATCATCACACCTGGTGTCAGGACAAACGATAATTTGATTGATAATTTTAAGAGATCCGTCCCCACACAAATTCAATGTCAATAACATTCCTGTTAAATTCATCTTAGACAATGGTGTGGAAGTCAATGTCATTGATGAAAATATATGCAGAGCCATAAGTAGGGTATGCAGTACCTGTGTCAAAGGTCAAACTTGCGCCCCCCCATTTTTTTTCGTTTAAAGATAACAATGCTGAAACTGAATTATCTCCATCAAAATGAGTTGATTTTGAATCTGCTGTAAGATATTTATTTGAATGAGCAAACAATCCGATTTGTACAAATCCTTTTTTATTACTTTTCTTTAGGCCTTTCCATGAATTTTCACTGAAGAAGCAGAAATCCAATGAGTCATTGTAAACTTTTACTTTATCAATAAAAGCAATGCCCTTTTTTGACCTGGTGCCTTTGTTTGGGGTACAACTTGGCCACTCTTACCCATGAATTACCTCTTCTAAGGAATAAAATGAAAGAAAAAACATAACACTATGTCTGCAATCATTTATCAAAAAAAGTCATTTGCCTCCAAATAACGGAAATCAGTTAAAAATTTTGCAGCCCTAATCAAGCTGTGCCCATGGCAAATGCTGCTTTCACCATGCCCTAGTTATGGCCCTGAATATATGCAAAGCAATCAGTAAGCCAAAACTTCAGTTGTCAGAAAAAAGGTTTATTTTTTGATGATTCCACTTCTACTTTTCCCAGAAAAGGGCATATAATATTCCAACTTAATGGAATCCAAATTGAATAAGTTTTTTTATGTGATATGATACTAAGCATGGATCTCTATATCTCTTTGGAATGGTCTCCATGAGCAATTTTGGACTTCTCATTCAGTTATGATAATGATTCAACCAATTATATCTAACGGTGATAGACCGTTTTGCATAACTTAATGCACTAATAACTAACTAATAACAATGATTGCACAAAAATAGAAAATCATATATTCACTTAAATTTGAATTCCTAAATATCATTAAAGAGAGCCTGGTTGTCTGTACAAAGTCTAAGATGAGTTTGTCATAGAGTGCATCTCCAGTCTACCATTGTGTAAGATCAGTGCCATACACCATGTATGCAGTTGTTGACATTGAGATTGATAGACTTGTTGCAATAAAAGTGATTAAACTAGTCAAACATTCCAATTGGATGGTTCCAATCATAGTATCAAAGAAACCTAACAGAAAAGACCATCTCCGCATGGTCCATTCCACAGATCTCAATGACATTTTTCAACTTAATCAACATGCTGATATGAGAGAATTCAGCATCATTATCTGCATGCTGTATTCTTGTACATCAGTGACTATGGTTTCCATCTCTGCTTGGTCAAATACACTCTCTTTAAGCTATCAATTAAGTCAAACTATGTTCCACGGAACACTGGTGTTCTACAGAATCCAAACATGATACTGCTTTGTTAGGCGTATAACTAGAAAATGTAAAAATAGACTCAGCACTCACAGCAGTCCCGTAAAAAGCATTTATTATTTCTTCTTAAGGAGTAACGCTTTATTGTATAGTCGAAAGCGTTACTCCTTAAGAAGAAATAATAAATGCTTTTTTACAGGACTGCTGTGAGTGCTGAGTCTATTTTTACATTTTCTAGTTCTACAGAATGTCAATAAGCATTCTGTAAAAAATTATGAAAATTAATATAAGCCTCATATGATTTTAAATGCTGTGCAAAATTGAAACTGGAGTTGCTAGTTTATTATACTACTTTCATGTAATTACAATTTGATGATAAATGTTTGTTGTGTTTTATTAATCCTTATACTTACTCGCCTAATTTATTTATTAATAATATATATCTATACTGTAAAATAAACAAGGTATTCTGATCAGGAAGAAAAAACCCCAGGCAGATACAGCCGAAGAGGGGCTTCTGAATGCTACTACTCACTTTTGCTCTCTTACCTTAGCTATCTATACTTATCGCTTTTAACTGGGATTAAACAATTTTTGAAAGAAAAAGAAGAATAAAAGGAAGAAAAACAAAAGTCTCTCTCAAGGTATGTTTGAGGGTCAATAGTAGGATCCCTTCCGTTTAAATAGAATTTTTTTTTGTATAACTAAATTAGGAATTCGTTAGTTTATCGAGACAGTTTCGCTTCCTTTTTTTTTGTACTTATATATATATCGTTGCAAACATTTCAATTATGTATGATTATTTTTATCTAAAATTTTAGTTTAATAAATTTTTATTGTTAATTTTTATGATAAGTGTGTTTTTTTTCATTCCAATGAATTTCTAATCCTTCAGACTCTGAGCGTCACTTACCACATGCGCCTATATTAAAATTATTTTCGACCAAAATATCCAAAAATTCGCGTTTGGTGTGAGCGCGATAAATCATCACACCTGGTGTCAGGACAAACGATAATTTGATTGATAATTTTAAGAGATCCGTCCCCACACAAATTCAATGTCAATAACATTCCTGTTAAATTCATCTTAGACAATGGTGTGGAAGTCAATGTCATTGATGAAAATATATGCAGAGCCATAAGTAGGGTATGCAGTACCTGTGTCAAAGGTCAAACTTGCGCCCCCCCATTTTGTTTTCATTTAAAGATAATAATGCTGAAACTGAATTATCTCCTTCAAAATGAGTTGATTTTGAATCTGCTGTAAGATATTTATTTGAATGAGCAAACAATCCTACAAATCTTTTTTATTACTTTTCTTTAGGCCTTTCCATGAATTTTCACTGAAGAAGCAGAAATCCAATGAGTCATTGTAAACTTTTACTTTATCAATAAAAGCAATGCCCTTTTTTGACCTGGTTTTGGGGTACAACTTGGCCACTCTTACCCATGAATTACCTCTTCTAAGGAATAAAATGAAAGAAAAAACATAACTCTATGTCTGCAATCATTTATCAAAAAAAGTCATTTGCCTCCAAATAATGGAAATCAGTTAAAAATTTTGCGGCCCTAATCAAGCTGTGCCCATGGCAAATGCTGCT
This sequence comes from Olivierus martensii, assembly GCA_000484575.1. Classification (NCBI taxonomy): domain Eukaryota; kingdom Metazoa; phylum Arthropoda; class Arachnida; order Scorpiones; family Buthidae; genus Olivierus; species Olivierus martensii. The sequence goes on along the minus strand of AYEL01066615.1, from coordinate 11,242 downwards.
TTCACCATGCCCTAGTTATGGCCCTGAATATATGCAAAGCAATCAGTAAGCCAAAACTTCAGTTGTCAGAAAAAAGGTTTATTTTTTGATGATTCCACTTCTACTTTTCCCAGAAAAGGGCATATAATATTCCAACTTAATGGAATCCAAATTGAATAAGTTTTTTTATGTGATATGATACTAAGCATGGATCTCTATATCTCTTTGGAATGGTCTCCATGAGCAATTTTGGACTTCTCATTCAGTTATGATAATGATTCAACCAATTATATCTAACGGTGATAGACCGTTTTGCATAACTTAATGCACTAATAACTAACTAATAACAATGATTGCACAAAAATAGAAAATCATATATTCACTTAAATTTGAATTCCTAAATATCATTAAAGAGAGCCTGGTTGTCTGTACAAAGTCTAAGATGAGTTTGTCATAGAGTGCATCTCCAGTCTACCATTGTGTAAGATCAGTGCCATACACCATGTATGCAGTTGTTGACATTGAGATTGATAGACTTGTTGCAATAAAAGTGATTAAACTAGTCAAACATTCCAATTGGATGGTTCCAATCATAGTATCAAAGAAACCTAACAGAAAAGACCATCTCCGCATGGTCCATTCCACAGATCTCAATGACATTTTTCAACTTAATCAACATGCTGATATGAGAGAATTCAGCATCATTATCTGCATGCTGTATTCTTGTACATCAGTGACTATGGTTTCCATCTCTGCTTGGTCAAATACACTCTCTTTAAGCTATCAATTAAGTCAAACTATGTTCCACGGAACACTGGTGTTCTACAGAATCCAAACATCATACTGCTTTGTTAGGCATATAACTAGAAAATGTAAAAATAGACTCAGCACTCACAGCAGTCCCGTAAAAAGCATTTATTATTTCTTCTTAAGGAGTAACGCTTTATTGTATAGTCGAAAGCGTTACTCCTTAAGAAGAAATAATAAATGCTTTTTTACAGGACTGCTGTGAGTGCTGAGTCTATTTTTACATTTTCTAGTTCTACAGAATGTCAATAAGCATTCTGTAAAAAATTATGAAAATTAATATAAGCCTCATATGATTTTAAATGCTGTGCAAAATTGAAACTGGAGTTGCTAGTTTATTATACTACTTTCATGTAATTACAATTTGATGATAAATGTTTGTTGTGTTTTATTAATCCTTATACTTACTCGCCTAATTTATTTATTAATAATATATATCTATACTGTAAAATAAACAAGGTATTCTGTAAAAATTTCAGGATTTGTGAAGTGTTCCTTCATAGAAAAAGTTTGGGAAATGCTGAATTAAGTATTTGAGTTTCACCATCAATTGTAAGGGATACTGATCACCTAATTAGGACAAAATTAAAATAATTATTGACATGCCAGCACTGATAGACTCCTCAGAATTATGATTGTTTCTTGGCAGGATCAACTACTATCAGACATTTGTCAGTAATATGCAATTTATCAGATAGTTTCTAGATGAATTATTAAGTAGAGATAAAAATTAGAACATGACTCCAAAATGTCAGGACACTTCAATGGATTTAAAAACATATTACAATTGGATCTTCTTTGAACTCATTGTGATCCTAAATCAAGAAATTATTGTACTAGCAGATACTTCTGATTATGGAATTGGAGTTGTACTCCAACAGTGATTTGTCAATGGCTCCATGAAAGTTATTGCCCATATCTCCCGAGGACTTGCTGTGCCCAAATATGGACAAATTAAGGAAGAAAGGACTAGCTTTTATTTTCACAGTTAAGAAGTTTCACAAAATACTTTATGATTGTTGTTTCACACTCCTCATAGATCAAAAACTTTCCTATCAATTTTTGACAATAAAAAGGGGAAATTTCAGTTAACTGAGTAGAATTATTGACTAGCACTGGAGACTAACTGTCTCCAATGCTAGTCAATAATTTTATTTAATTATGACTTCAAAAGAAAATATTGAACACCATCTTCTCATCATCTCAGCAAGTTCTAGAGGATAAAGAATTATCAGTTCAAGATAGATGTCAGCATAATAATTTGGCAACTCCCAGTTACATACAAAAATATTTGACAAGCAATACAAACTGACACCCTTCTTGCACAGATCAGTCAATATGTCACATCTGGATGACCACAATTAAAAGTATTGCAGTCATTACTTAATTGAATTCAATTGGAACAATTCTACAGATGTTATGACTCACTCTCAATTGAAGAGAACCACCTACTTTTCAAAGAAAAAATTGTCATTCCAACATCTCTTCAACTAATGATTCTCAAACTGCTTCATCAGGAACATTCAGTAATTCAGTACATGAAGATACTTGCCTACAGCCATGCTTACTAACCACTGATAGATCATTAGACTGAAGATTATGTTAAATGATGTATTAAGTATGCTACAGCAGCAAAACAATCAATCAAAACTACATTTCAATCATAGCCAAAAGCAATAAAACTTTGAAAGTACATATATATGCATTGTCAAGGTAATAATGACCTTTATGTAGCAATTATGCTGACCAACACAAAGGTCATTATTACCTCATCATTGTCAATGCCTATTTGAAATATTCAAAAATCACTATGAATATCTTATTTATTTTATTATCACATAACCATTCTGTCACTTATAAAAAGATAAAAAAGGCACAGCCACTAGGCAGATCTAGAAATCATCATCATGAAATTGACAATATCTGAGACTACTATCAAAGTGTTTAATGATTCTTCATATGACATGATCTACTAGAAATAATTATCAGCTATAATGGCATGGAACACATTTTTATTGCACCATATCATGTGCAGTTAAATGGATAAGCTGAATGTTTTATTAATACATTAAAACAAGCACTCCTTAAATTGAAAGGGAAAGGAAATATCCAACTTCTTCAGAACTTATCACACAATATCAAGCATTCAACTTAATGGAAAATGCCTTACAGAACTTTTGTTAAAAGTTCCATAGTACTTTAGACTTATTCTGAATGCCAATATCATAATTGACTAAATGAGACAGGAAGGTAGAATCATAGTTCAATCATAGGAATAGTACTCATCATTGCAGTTTTAATATCAATGACTTAATTTTTGTTGAGCCTCATTATTTTCAATCCTGGCTCTCTAGGCAGGTAACAGACACTTACAGCATGTTATACAAGATACTTTTACATGATGGATTGGTCAATAATTTTATATCAATCAATTTTGACAATGCTTTTAAAAGAAAAATTTCAAGGATTTGTATACAGTAATTATAGTCATATATAATTCTTTTAACAGTAATTTTCCTCTGCAAAACTCAAGATTCTCTTGGAGTTCACCAGAAGAATGATGTATGCTTTCAAGTTCTAAAAGTGTAGCAGGATGAACAATCAAATGGCAACTATGCCAATCTCAGCAAAAGCTAAAAGAAACTGTTTTTAATTAACCCACACTTAATTAATAAATAATGTTGTTATTGTAATTTTTTCCTGCAATTTTTTCTATCTATCTTACCTCATTATCATTATTATTTTTTTTTTTGAAAAAGGGGGTGGTATTGTATGGTGTTGATATGTTTTTTCATTAAGCCATCAACAGTTATTACTGGGAATATCCAAGAAGTCGAGATAACAAGGATGGGGAGTGGTGAATGCAAGTGGCCAATTTGGAGAGCTTAAAATCAAGTGCTTTTCTTGGAGAAGAATATATTTTTTTCAACTGTAAATAAATGCTTTAAAGTGAAAGACTTTCACATCTTATTTATGTGATTATTTTTTATCATCACATAACCTTTAAGAATACAACACTAGCCAGCTTACATTTCCATTAGTTGTAATAATTTTTCTGTGCAAGTTTTGATCTTTGTTATTGTATCAGTTAACTTCTTTATTTAGAATACTCCTATTTGAAATAAATGAATAAAAAATTTCAATATTCTTTTTGACATTTTCTGATATACAAACAATTTTAATAAAATTGCATACTTGAGGCAAAATGAAATTAGAATAAATTGAATAAAAAATACAATAAAATGTTATTAAAGAATTAAGAGCCAAATAAATATTTTCAGTTATATGGTTCATAAAAGATGTGTTTGTGGTAAAATTAAACATCCAGTAAAAATAAAGACTATCAGTTATTGGAAGCATGACTAGACATGATACAGCATAAATTCACTTTACTTCTTGTCCTGCTTTTTTCATGTCATGTTATAGCATTTTGATTGTAAAAAGCCTGGCAGTTTTATCTTAGTGATATTTATTCCAATGATGAATGTGATTTTGAAAATTTTTCAAATGATAAAAATAATTACTATATATACTCATGTATAAGATGACAAAATAGAAATAAATAAAATTCATTGATAAATAATGAATGTGAATGGAGTATCTAATCATCTGATTTTTGAATGTTTTCTTTATTTTGGACTTTGACTTTAAAACATATCATCATTTCAAATCAATATTAACTTGGTATAAAGTTATCAATTTCATTGAATTATACAATGAACTTTTAAAAGATTTTATTAATTTGATAAATTGCAATTTTCCATTAGATATTTTGAAAAAAATTCATAAAAATAATTTAGTTGTTTTCATTATCATTACAATAGCATTAAGATATTATTAACTTCTATTATCATCATTATAATTTATATTTTCATTCATTACTAGATATACATGATGACAATAAAAAAACATGAGGTGTTCAGAGCTCTCTAATGTGTCATGTATTGGACGAAACGTAACAAAATTTGGTGGATGTATACAGTGGAATATGTGGTTTCCATTTCGAAAGAAAAAATTAGTACCAAGAGTCGCCAGCAGAGGGATTGGATACTCTAAAAGTGTAGAATGTGTGATTAAGGAATGTGAAATCACCAAATGAGACAGGACACATCAAGTTTCTAAACAATAAATGTCAGTATTTATTGTTAATTACACACGAGGTTCAATATGACCACTATTCAGATGTTCCAAGAACTGCATGTGGCAAACAATATCTTCCATGCTGAAATATTGCACATTCCTGTGGAAGATATCATGTGCTACATGCAGTTCTTGGAATATCTGAATGGTGATCATATTGAATCTCATGTGTAATTAATAATAAATGTTGGCAAGAAACTTTTCAGAAATTTTATGTTCAGAAACTTGATGTGTACTATCTCATTTTGTGATTACACATTCTTTAATCACATATTCTACATTTCTGCAGCACCATAATCTCCCTGTTGGCGACTTTTGGTTATAAATTTTTTTCTTTCAAAATTGAAACTGCATATTCTACTGTATATGTCCACCAAATTTTGTTACATTTTGTCCAATATATGAAGCACTAGAGAGCTCTGAACACTCACGTTATTTTAGGGCCACCCTGTATTGTCCATCCATGAAAGCTGCACTTAGCTAAGATGGATGAGTCCAAATGTAAAGGGAGAGTCGCAGTCGGTATAATGACGGATGGGAATTGAATTATTATATATTATTAAGTTCTGTTAAATATATTATTTCCAACGTCGAAACTAATCATTTAGAAGTTCTGTTAAATATACTATTTCCAACATCGAAACTAATCATTTATCATTCTGTTAAATATACTATTTCCAATGTCAAAACTAATCATTTAGCATTACAATAACTTCTGTTAAATATACTATTTCCAACTTCGAAACTAATCATTTAGCATTCGTGTTAAATATACTATTTCCAACATCGAAACTAATCATTTAGCATTCGAAATTACAATAAACTTTCATTCAACTTCAGTTATCTTGCATTTGAAAACAAAACAGGGATGACATGAGAAGCTGTCATCCCTATTTTGTCACTGGACTCATTCAGTTAGCTCACACGTACTTGTGTCGATGGTTGCAGCTAAGCTGGACAGACAGTATATGCCTCCTCCTTTTGTCTTCATCCTTACCTATCTTGTGCTAACTGCATCCACTGGGAACTAATAAGAAGAGACTGTTTTGAAAATAAAGATAATTAAAAATTATTTGAGTCTGACTATGTTACAAGATTATCAGTTGGGTTTTTTGATAATAGTAATAAAAAATGAATTTTTAGATCAAATTAATATTGACAGTCTTATTGATGAATTTGCTAATATTAAAGCATAAAAATTACAGATTTTAATTAAAGGTTTATGAGAATATAAATTAATAATTATATATTTATATTTGTATGCTAATAATTATATATTTGCTGTATGACAAAAAAAAATAAACTAAGCATTGTTTTTTTTTTAATTAATAAGGGAGCAGTAAAAGCAATGTCATTCAATTTGTCTGAATTAGTTTTAAAATTTGTTAGGTTCTCTGAACTATTTTGTTATGAGAACAGAAAATAAAAAATCATAATTAACTTGTTACAAAATTGCTGAATGTTTTATAGTGTAAATGGAATGAAAACAATAATAAATTATTATAATTATAACAGGAATCATGAACATGATTCATTGAAATTCACATGTAATTTGAAAATAGCAAAGAATCCTGCTTTCAGTTGCAATGAACACTATGAATCCTTTGACTCAACTAAGTGGAAACTTGTTAAACTTGTTACAACAATGAAAATATATATTAAATTAGCATTATAATAACATTCTGACTATTTTAAGTATTAAATAAATAAAGTTTATAAAACAGCACTTTTCTGCAGTAAACATTCAAAAGAACAATATTATTATTTAGAAACATTTTTGATACTCAATACCATCATCAGCTAAACATAAACTATAAGAAAATTATCTATAAAAACAGAATAAATTATTTATAAAAATTTTGGAGTGTTTTATAACATCACTTGCATTACATTTAAAACTAATATTTATTTTTAAAATAGATTTAAAAAAAAATATTTGTGAGATATACATATACAATAGCCTAAAGTGAAATTTTATAAGTAGCCTAACTTAGAATGTGATTTAATATATAAAATTTCTAAATTTTTAAAATTTAATATTTAAAATTAAGGAAATAAAAATTAAAATTAAATAAGCAAAGATTAATATATCACAACTACAAATGTGCAAATAAATAAACAAGAAAAAAACAGAGGACAAACTCAACCAAAGAATGAATAATTATATAGCAATACTATATGCAGTAGGAAGTTTAAGAACGATTAAGAAAGTGCTTAAAGAAAAGAAAGTAAAGTATGCAGTTAAAAGGTACACAACAATATTTAATGCATTAAGAAATGACAAAGAGTATGAAAAGACAAAAAATCAGAGTATACGAAATTCCCGTTTTTAATATAGAAGAAAACAAATAACAATTTTATGTAGGAGCCACCACCTGCAATATAGGGGACAGAATAACTGAATATCAGAGGGATATCAAGAAGAGCAATTTATCCATAGTGCTAGCCAAATGTTTATAATAGCAATGTGAAGTTTACAATAGCAAAAGTCGAATGGGACAAAAACCAAAATATTGAGACAGACAGAAAAAAGTAAAAAAATGTTCATAGCAGAAACAAAAGAAATTTATAAAAGACAAAATACTGGCAGCATTAACAATGACAGAATAAGTAAAGAGCTCCCCTTACAATGGAGATATGCAATTAACCAAGAATTTAAAGACTGTCAAACTTAATTTAAAAATCTTAATTTTATTTTTATTTCCTTAATTTTAAATTTTAAAACTTTAGAAATTTTATATATTAAAATCACATTTTAAGTTGATATTTATGAAATTTCACTTTGGGCTATTGTATATGTATATCTCGTGAATATTTTTTTTTTTAATCAATTTTAAAAATAAAAATTAGTTTTAAATGTAGCACAAATGATGTTAAAACAATCTAGAATTTTTATAAATAATTTTTTTCCGTTTTTATAGATATTTTTTTTAAAGATTATGTTTAGCTGATGATAGTACTGAGTATCAAAAACGTTTTTAATAATAAAGTTTATTGCAGAAAGTGCTGTTTTATAGACTTTATTTATTTAATAATCAAAAAATGCACTAGTTTAAAAAGTATTTAAGTATTATTTTATGATTAGTTGTACATAATATTCTGTTTGAAAAAAATAGAACAGTGTTTAATTTAAATAAATAATTTTTTAAATGACAATGATACGTCTGATTAGAAGAGTAATTGCATGGACATGGCATATATGGTGTATGGATATCAGCACAGGAATGCCAATGTTTTAGAACTGATACTACAGTCTAGAACAGGAAACAGTCAAATAATTTAACAAACAATTCCATCATTAAGGAAGAGAGATTAATTACTATATTCATTGATATTTCAAAAGCATAGGGTGACCATTTTTATCATAACATAATGCAGGACAGAGAGCGTCCATTGCATACGAAGCACACTTAAATATATGTGCATGGAAATTTTTTTTTTAAAAAAATCCTTTAAAGTCTCATTTTAAAACAGAAATTTATTTAAAAATATTCATTTTATATAATATTTATTTAAATAGTAAACATTGATAAATATAAATTAGGAATACAAAAAAAATAAATATGAATACAAAGTAATAAGAAAAAAACTATAGGAAAATGAACAAAACTAATATTTACCCACAGAGTGAATTTGTTTTAGAAACTCATCACAATGTTCTACTTCTTTTTTAAAATCTTTGCAAGTATTGCACTCAAAATTGCACTTTGTTATCACCATTGCTTTTACTGTGTCTACATGCAGTTATGATTTTTCCGATGTCCAAAAATTATTAATAATGGAAAAAACACGTTCTGTGGAGGCATTTGTTCCAAATAAACAAAGAGCAAATTCCATGATCATTTTTAAATCCAGGAAGGGAACATGATTTTCAAAAAATGATTGAAAATTTCAACCCATTTTCAAATCGGTTAACATGGATTCTGAATTCCATTTTTGAATTTTCTCTAATGTAACATAACGTTTTAAATATGAAATTTCATCAAATAAGTTGTTTTCAAGTTCTATTTCATTGTCATTTAAATACTTTTTCATCATAGTCACTATTGCTTCAATATCTTTCCACTCAATTGGTTTTTTTAAATTAACCCATTTAAAATTTTTAACTTCCTCAAATTGTTTAGTCCATAATTCTAGATAAGAAACAATGTTAGTATAAAAGTTTGTAATTTTTTTTATGAACCAAATTTTTTGTATACTGCCATTTTCAATTAACACAGTTAACATACTGTTCAATGTCAGCGGAATAAAAGAAAAGGAAATTCATTCTTTATATTTAAATATTAAATCATCTATTTCTTCAGAAATGTCAATAATTGTGGTCTTTTCTCCTTCAATTTTATTAAGAGAATTTTGGAACACTGATGACTGGTTGTGAATAAAGTAAAGCCACAGTTCTGATTGTTCATTTAAGAAAAAATTTTCTATTATTTTCGAACATTTTTCGTTAAAAAGAAAATAAGGTTTTAATGGTTTGAATAATTGTAAAACTCTTTCCACTGCAGGAAGTAAAGCTAACCATCTTGTTCTCGATACATCTAATAATCGTTTGTATTCTACTTCAGCATCAACACAAAATTGTTTCAGGCTCTCGACTCTTACAGTGTAAATATAAAAGTGGCTATAAATTTTAACAATTATTCCTTCAATATCTATAGGAAGTAAATCTGCCGCCATTTGAACAGCATTATGGATTATATGAGCAGCACATCCTACTCCAACAATTGGTTGATTTAATTCGGTATGTAAACGAGAAAAAACATTATTATTTCCTCTTGGATGTACGCCTCCAAAATTTGAATTTGTGTTGTCTGCACAGTATGCTACTAATTTATTTGTGAGATTATTTTTTCTCAATATGTCAATAATTGAATTAATAATTGTTTCAGATGTTTCTCCAGGAGGAGAAATTAAATCCAATACCTTAACTTGAATACCAGTATCGAAATATCTAATGAGAGTTGGAAATAATTTTAAATCTTTATGATTTGAAGAATCTGAGTAAATTGTTATAAATCTCGTATTTTCTAATTTAATTTTAAGAATGGACAATGCATAGGAGCATTGTCCATTCTTAAAATTTTAATGACAATTAAATGTCATTAAAATTTTAAGAATGTGGTTTAATCACATTTTTAATGACTGCCTCCGTTTTTGTTCGTGCACAAATAAATTTTTTTTCAAAGAACAATTTTATTAATTTTGATGTACAGTCCTTAGATCTAAATGATTGGTTGTGGACAACTGTATGAAAACAAAATACTGCTTCAGCAAGTGCAAGTTTTCTTTCTTCTTTGCCAAATTGTGTACTGCGAAAATATTTGTTAAGAGTATTAGAACATGCTGCTGCCTTGTTTGATTTTTTATGTTTCTCATTATTCTTCCATCCTTACCCATAAGTCCACCAATGTGCAAGGCCTAAGCCTGTCATTCTGTTTGGTTAGTTAAACCAAACTATCCTCATGGAATATTTTTATCTGGCTGCAGCCATTTATAGAGCCGCCACATCACAGGCTGACTAATGGCGGAGGCCACTTATAGAGCCGCCATCATCACAGGCTGACCAACACGGCCACTTATAGAGCTGCCATCATCACAGGCTGACCAGCACCCATGATTGAGTAAACCGGAAGAGATTGAAGGATGGGTTTCAATGGTCCGGACCCAGATCCCTCCTAAAATTGGAGGAGTTGGACCTTGAAGGATGGGTTTCAATGGTCTGGACCCAGATCTCTCCTAAAAATTAGAGGAGTTGGACCCCCTGGGTTTCAATGGTCCGGGCCCAGATCCCTCCTAAAAAATTGGAGGAACGGAACCTATGGGAATTTGATTAATTCATTCCGGAGACCCAAAAAAACATAAATAAAAAATTATATACAGCAGCGCCGCTAGACATTTCGGCACTACAGGTGATTTATTTTTGGCGCCCTTACTATACTTCATTTCACGTAAGAAATTAGCATTGGTTTAGATACGGTTATAAATTCTGCCATCTGCGAAAAAATATCACCTATCAGCTTGTCAGTTATGATTAAAGTAAATGAAATGTAAATAGAAAATAATAAAATAAATGAAAATCATAATTTTGCTGCCTTTGTCAATTTGGTGCTACAGGCAGGGGCCTGCTCGGTCTGTGCATAACGGCAGCCCTGATTATATAATTTCTTACTATGTTTATTTATATAATAATAACAATAATATATATATACATAATCTTGCATTTTCATCTATTATGTTTATTTTCCGATAAAGAATCTGCCCAATATCGATTGCTTTTCTCTCTCCTTCAGGATTTTTCGGAAGTGATTAATAGCAT
>AYEL01066614.1:0-12447 GCA_000484575.1 Olivierus martensii | reverse complement strand
AAAAAAAAAGATTACGCTAGAGCAAAAAACGGATCTGGACGATTTAAAAATAAGAATCATAAGAGCCTGTAAAGAAATCACACCACAGATGCTTAGTAACGTAAGAAATAATTTGCACAATAGATTAACCTTATGTCAGCATTTGGAAGGGCAACATTTTGGCCATGCCCTATAAATTTGGTTATGTAGACATACAGGTATATGATTAAAATAAATATTAATATTTTTGTACTTCGTAATACGTAAAATCTTTACTCCAAATGAACAATACCAAACACGTAGAAATTAACTGACGGCAATTTACTTTCTGATATGACGTAATTCGTGCGCTTTTTAAACTAATATTTTGTTCAGATTCCTAATGATACGGTGTTTTTCCCATATCGCTTGGTCTACCAGTTAAGAATAAGTGTTGATTCCTACTTTTTATCTGTGATCTTAATAATTACTGGAATAACCTTTATCAGTTATTCCATTTCAATTTTTCACTAATTTAAATAATATCTGGTTTGTCAAGAAGTGATTTACTAATAAATCACATGTTTTCTTGCACTTACTTTTACAGCAAATGTGCGAACACACCATATAAAAAGTAAATAATGTAATATTAGAATCGGGTACAGGACACAAATTAAATAAAATTTAAGTGTAAGGAAAATATTAAAATATAAATTTAAGAAATAAATTATTTGTTTATACTGTATATAATTAAGTACATATATGAATAATAAAATCAGAGTGTCTTTATTATACAAGCCAGATAAATTTTTTTGTTTAAAATTTTTTTAAATATGTATCATAACAGGCAACTTTTCTTTCGTTGAAAGAAGTAAAATATTAATTACATGTTATTCGGCATTTTTTTATAAAAAATATTTGACAAACTATGAAAATAAGTTAATATTGGAAAATGAAATAAGTAAAAACATGTTCGTTATTTGATAATGTTCAAAGAAGCGCATGTCGACTTTGTCTAATTTGAATAAGCCTGGGAAGCGATGAGTCATTGTGTTGATCATGTGATGACATGAAACGCGTCGTGCAACCGAAATAACATGGCGGCAGCTGTCGATGCATCTTACTCTGGTTTATCATCATTAGTTTATATTCTGTTTCTAACTTTTTTTTTTATTTTGATTTTCTACACTTTTTCTTGTTTAGAGTATTCATTCTGTGTAAATAATAATGTTCGATATTTTTTCTGAATTCTTATTCCATACCAACTGATATAAATACGATTTTTAACTTACACCGGACTTTAATTTTGTTGCATTCATTTTGTCGCCCACTGTATATAAAATTAATGAAAATGATTCAATAAAAATGAATTATTTTGAAATTAAATGGAATAAACATTTAAATAAAAATAAATCAAAAAATAACTGGTTTTCTTCAGCTAAGTATTATGTTTTATATTCTTTGCTATAGAATTCAATGAGATTAAGATTAAAGAATTGGACAGTCACACAACTTTAGGTTACCACTAGCCAGCACATCCTCAAACTGCTCTGACCTGACAGTTCATCTTTTTTTTTATTTATATATATATATATTTTATGTTCGTCTACATAGTGCTCCATCTATCGATGGAATTACATATATGACATGCCCTTTTTTTTTTTTTTTAAAGAAATTATAAACAGAATTTAAATGATTATTATAACTGTTAACAGATGACATTTAGCACAATTATAATCTCAATTACAATATATAAAAAACTAATTTAAAACAAGTTATTAATTTAGAGTTCTATTGCTAATTTTACAGCTTTTAGTTTACTTATGATTTAAATGTCTCTATAACGATGAGGCTTCACTATGTTTCTGGATGATTTTCTTATAGTGTGGTTAGATGACGTACTTGATTGACCTTCCGAGTGCTTATTTTTTGGAACTAGTGCCGATGGTTGTTCAACATTGAAGCTGGGGTAAAAATCTTCCACTGTTCTTGCACTTACTGTTAGATTATTATCCTGAGAATACAAGTATTAGGTCAAACATAAAATATATTTCTTCTATATATTCTTCCATCCTCTCCTTTAGGGCCGTTTGCACGACTTTCGGTTTAATCTGCAGAATAGCTGTTCTGTAGAATAACTCTAACCCGTTCGAAAATCTAAAGATTAAGTACAGAGTGTTGCACGACGTAAAAGATAACTAATCCAAGTTTAATATTCAGTAGCAAAGATGGCGGTGCACAGACCAAGAAAAATTTTCGGTTCAGGACTTTTAGGTTCTACGCATTTATTGTTATGAATAATAAAAAGCTCTTATTTTATTCATTTCTTTCGTGTTTTGTAGTCAGATAGATTATACGAATCTTAAGAAGAGTAATGATTTATAATTTTAATGTATTTCTTCTTAAGGTATTTACTATTTTCTATATTTGCAGCTCGGCTTTTTAAGATGTCGGCACGTACCGGTTTAGATATTGTATATGGAAAAATATAATTTCATCGTTCATTTTATCGAATCCTGCACCATATAGAAGTGCAGTTCTTTTGGAAAGTTTTCTCTACTCGTCGTTATCTTTCGATTGGTACTATTTTCATTCATATGGCGCTAATGTAAAATTGTACCTTATTTTTCTTTTCAAATGATAATTTACTTTATATAATACTTTTTCCTATACATGTGCAATCTTTATGAAATAAGAAGTGCAAGAACGTAAAAATAATAGGATTCTAACACGATTTTTTATAGGATTTAATATATTATTTCTGGAAGCAATCTTCTATTTTTTACCATTGATACAGTATATTTTTTACACGCATTTTTCGGGAACGTACCTTGCATCTATCGTGTAAAAACAGAATTAAGTGTACTGTATATGATGCATAATTAAGCATACACTAGCACAACACTCGAATACTTTGTGATAATGGATATACTATCTTAGATCTGAAAATATAGATCTTTATTTCTAGTTTATTATTCTTGTACATCAACATATGTGGTTATAATATATATATATGTATATATAATATGTTAATAACAATTTACTTTATAAATTTAAAATAAAATAACAGACTTTTGATTTATAAAGTGCATATTCCCTTTACCTCTCTGACAATAGCCATAAAATCGTTGATTTTATTAAAACAAAACCTCACATGAAAGTTATCATCATTATAAACAATAAATCTGTATCTTTCTCGGAAATATCCGTTCTGTATTAAAATAAATGTAATCCAAATAATCTAAATTGAGATCATTTTCAACTTCGGATTCGGAACTACTGTAGTCCGCCATACTGTTTTGCTAGATAATCTGTAGAATAAATTCTTAACCCGCCCAAATTCGGCCGGTTAAGTTAGTCGGTAGTTTATCCTAGAGATTTGACATCGTGCAACGCAACAAGCTAAATCTGCAGATTAAAGCCTGTTTTAATCTGCAGAATAAGACTCGTGCAACCGGCCCTTAATGATGTATGAACGAGGTTGCAGACTGATCTGTATTATTGTGCCTTGTTTCTAAGGTTCATTTAGTTTGTGACGGAACCATATTTTCGCATTATTTTGAAGTATTGAGAGCTGAATCGGATTCCTATTAGCATATTTATTTTGAGCAAGAAATATATAATGACAAGAAAACATATAATTTAGAGTTCTATTGCTATTGCTCTAAATTATATGTTTTCTTGTCTTTTCTTTAAAGATGCTTTAGCTTTTTTGATTGGAAATTTTGATTTAAAACGATCAGGATGTGATGGTAGAAAAGATCTCAGTCATCTTCCCATCAATAGCTCAGCTGGAGAAGGAAGATCAGTTGAAGGTTGGATTCTATAATCTAGCAAGACTATAAACAAGTCTTTTCCATCCTCTTCAGCTTTAGTGAACAAATTCTTTAGTGTTTGTGCAGCTCTCTCAACTTGTCCATTGGCTCTGGGAAAATCAGGTGATGTAATCTGATGGAAAACATTCCATTTCTTGAAGAATTTCTGAATTCAAATATCGAATAATTCCTCCATCACTCACTAATTCCTCTGGTATTCCATGTTTGGCAAAAATAGCTTTCATTGCTGTCACAACAGCTTGTGCAGTCATGTTATTCAGAGGCTGCATTTCAATATATTTTGAAAAATAATCGATCATCAGGAGATATTGTCGCCCCTTTAAATAAAAAAAATCACAAGCCACCTTTTGCCATGGACTCCCTGGAAGATCTTGATTAAACAGGATATCTTTCTGATTAGCCCGTTGATGTTGCTGGCAAATTTTGCACTTGCTAATATATCTTTCCACATCCTGATTGATAGTAGGCCAATAAAAATACTCTCTAGCCTTGGATTTGCATGCAACAACACCCCTATGTGACATGTGCAACTTTCCTAAAATTTCCATTCTTGCAGCTGATGGCACTATAAGGCGCTGCCCTCGACAAATCATACCTTCTTTAGTGCTATATAGTTCATCTCTACAATGCCAATAAGGTTGAGCAGCAATTCTAGTGTTGCTTTTATCTGGCCAGCCATTTTTAATATGATGCAAAACATCCTGCAATTCTGCATCGTTCGAGATTAATGCAGAATACTCCTTCCATTTAGCAGGTGTGGCATGTGTTAGAAGACATAATTTGACCCTTGTCTCTTGTTCTACTTCATCTTCAAACTTATCTACGAGTGACTGTGCTCTGGATAGTGCATCAGCAATTAATAGTTTTTTGCCTGGGATGTATTCAAGATTTACATTATATCTATCAAGTCTTAGAAGCATATGTTGAAGTCAAGGAGCTATTGTGTCATAATGCTTTTCGCTTAACCCTAGTAAGGGCTTGTGATCAGTCTGCACAACTACTTGTCTTCCATATGTATAATAATTAAAATATTAAAGTCTGTAGACTACTGCTAATAGCTCTTTTTCTATTTGAGCATAACGTTGCTGTGTTTCAGTAAGCGAGGCAGATCCATATGAAACTGGCTTATTGTCTTGAAGTAGCACTGCTTCCATTCCATTGCAACTGACATCTGCTGATATAGTTACAGCTTTGTTTTCATCAAAGTATTGCAAACATGGAGTTTGCACCATCACTCTCTTTATTAACTCAAAATCTCGTTGTGCGTTTTCATCCTACAACCATTCCGTATCTTGTTTCAACAACTGACGGAGAGAATGAGTTAGATTTGACAGGTTGGGAGTAAACTTGGCTAACTACATGACCATACCCAGAAATCTTTGCAAATCTTCTTGACATTTAGGTACAGCAAATTCGTTAATTGCTTTTACTTTCTTCAGGTCTGGTTCTATACCTTTATCAGATATGATATGACCCAAATAATTCACCAAGAATAAAGAAAGCTGGGTTTTATTTATGTTAAATTTTAAATTTGCCTTTCTGGCCCAAGTAAGAGTTCGGCACAATAACTGACAATGTTTTTCAGTTGATGACGAACCTAAAGCTATATCATCAAAATAACGACTGACTTTGGAATCTTCTTCAAAAATTTCATCCATAGCACGTTGGAATTTTTCAGGAGCATTATTTAGTTCAAATGGTAACACCAAAAATCGATATCTTCCCCAAGGTGTAGTGAACGTAGTTAAATAAGATGACTCTTCGTCTAATGGTAGTTGCCAAAATCTGTTTTTAGCATCCAAAATTGTAAATACCTTACAACTTTGAAGTTTACTTATGAGACTATCTGCTGTTGGTATAGGATAGCATGGTCTCTGTATTGTGTTATTTAATGGCCTAGGATCAAGACAAATGTGTAGCTTTTTTGGCATATTTACCACTATCATATTACCGACCCATTCAGTAGGTTCTTCAACTTTACAGATTGTTCCTGTTTCAACCATGCGTTGAAGCTCCTGTGGCACGTACTCATCTCGCGATAATTATATGTCGTAGCGACGATAATAATAATTACTGTATATAATAAATTATGATACATTTTGTATAATACACGTTTTGACCACCAGGGGGCTCAGTGTGGATTCTTGTCGTGTGTATTATTCTTTACCCAGCATTCTTTGTGTATCTGAGTATGTGAGAGAAGGTCTGTAACTGAGCTCTCGTGATGGTAGACTTGTTGAATAAAAGCTTTTAAAATCTGTTTCCATCATATCCTCAAATGACTTATCCTGTACCAAGGAGAACACGCTACATTGGTGAGCCAGACTATTATTCAAGGAACGATATATTAAAAGTTTTTGACATGAAACTTCAAGAATTCGACATCAAGCATATACCACGTGGAATCCAACACCCTCCATTGTTAAGCAAACACACGTAAGTTGAAATCCGAATGTCACTCAACGAATCCAATATGTGCGAGGTAAATGCAGTAAGAATTCCACCTTACAATTTCGGGGACCCAGCCCTATGGTTCATGATGTGCGAAAGCACATTCCAACTTGGTGTACCAAAACCTGTCACAGAGAGTAAAACAAAATTCAATTATATAGTTGCCTTCCTCCCACTGGAAGCGGCATTGATAGTGCGAGATGTTATAGCTAATCCGGACTCTACGGTCCCTTATGGACATATTAAGATGGAGCTAGTTAAAAGAACCAGTGAATCGTCACAACAGGAGATCCGCAGACTACTTGCCGGAGAACAACTCGGGGATAGAAAACCGTCGGAGCTACTACGGTTGATGAAACGCCGCTCCGAATCTTACAAACTTCGGAAGAACTTTTACTTGAGTTATTTATGCAGCATCTTCCCTCTTCAGTCCAAACAATTTTGGCGGCGGTGTCACCATTATTGTTGGATAAGGCTGCAGAAATCGCCGTCAGAGTGTTAGAGTTAACACCAGTACCGGTAAGTGCAATTGCCACATCAACACGAGAAGACAAGCTGTTGGAAGAAATCTGGGCATTAAACAAACGAATCGACAAACTCGAACGAAATTCTAGCGGAAAACTAGGTCACGAGTTTAAATCAAGATCGCGTAGTAAATCTAACGTAAGAAATCTAGAAAAAGAAAACACTTGTTGGTATCATAAGAAGTTTGCTGAAAATGCAAAAAAGTGCACACAACCATGCACATATACAAAAAACGAGAACAGCGAGGTGTAGTGGTGACCTGCATCTTGCGAAGCATTTCTCATCGCCTTTTCATTAGAGATAAAAAGACAAATATAAACTTCCTAGTCGATACAGGTTCGGATGTATCGATAATACCAACACCTCTCTGCAGAAGGTAGGGCGACCTATAATGACATTGTCTGCCGCGAACTCATCAGCAATAAATGTATATGCCCAAAAAGCGCTAATATTAGATTTTAACCTTCGATGCAGTTATAAATGGCAATTTCTAGTGGGGAATATTTCTACCCTAATCATTGGTGCCGATTTCTTATACCATTTCAACTTGTCACCAGATCTACGTAACAAACGTCTAGTTGATCTGCAAACACATCTAAGTTCACAAGGAATAGTATGTAAAGCAGAAATTCACTCAATTAAACTGGTATCAGGGGACAGCATATATCACAAGCTATTAAATGAATTTCCGGAAATCACAAAACCTCCACAGCCAAACCAGAAGGTTAGGCACAATGTCATGCATTATATTGAGACGGTTGGTCTGCCCGTCACCGCAAAAGCCCGTCGTCTAGCTCCCGACCGACTAAAAATCACAAAGACAGAATTTTAATATATGATAGAATTAGGCCACATGCGACTGTCAAAAAGTGCTTACACCTCACCACTTCATATGGTGCCCAAGAAAAATGGCCCAGAGTGGAGACCAGTAAGTGATTTCCATGCCTTGAACGCACAAACTATCAAGGACAGATATGGAGTCCCAAATATCTTAGATTTTACATCAGAACTGTACGGCAAGACAATTTTTTCCCACATAAACCTCATAAAAGCCTACCATCAAATTCCAATAAACCCCACCGATATCCACAAAACAGCTATAATAACACCGTTCGGTGTATTCGAGAGTACACGAATGCAGTTCAGGCTGTGCAACGCAGCATCCACATTCCAGCGATTTATAGACGAGGTACTCAGAGGATTATCCTTCGCCTATGCCTTCATCGATGATATTCTTGTGGCATCCCAGTCTCGGGAGGAGCATATGGAGCATTTGAAAACACTATTTGAGCATTTCAATCAATACGGTTTAAGTATCAATCCATCAAAATGCGTTTTCGGTGCCTCCAGCTTAGAGTTCCTAGGGTTCAAGGTATCAAAAGATGGTTTAGAATCACTTCCTGATCGCGTCGAGGCTGTACAAAAATTCCCACGCCCTACTACCATAACACAATTGCGACGTTTTTTTAGGACTATTTAATTTCTATCGCCGATTTGTGCCTCGAGCTGCACATATTTTAGCTCCACTGGTGAAGTTGCTGGAAGGTCAACCCAACCGGAAACGTACAAGGAATACCAATAGTTCAACCAAAACATCATTGTTGTGGACAGCAGAAGCAGAAAATGCCTTTACAACAGCAAAAGAAGCCTTGTCAAATGCCACATTATTAAACCATCCAATTCTAGGGGCAGAACTAAGCCTGTGCGTGGACGCTTCGGATCACGCAGTAGGAGGCGCTTTAATGCAAAAAGATGACAATGCCTGGAAACCAATAGCTTTCTGTCAGTGAAACTGACAAATTCACAACGGAAATGGTCCACTTACGACCCTGAACTATTAGCCATATACACTTCAATTTGCCGTTTGCGACACATGTTAGAAGGTCGCCAATTTGTAATTTTTACGGATCAGAAACCGCTTACATATGCCTTTCGACAAAAACCTGACAAATGCTCACCCAGGCAGCTACGGCAATTAGAATTTATATCTCAATTTTCCACAGATATAAGACATATTCAAGGAAGCAACAACACCGTAGCTGATGCACTGTCCTGAATCGAAATTAGCTCTATCTCATCTAAATATCCCTTAGATTTTATTAAATTCGCAAATGCCCAGCAGCAAGATCCGGAACTACAGAAATTGCTACAGAAACCAAATTCATTACAGTTAAAATTACAACTATCACCATTAACAGATACGGAGCTGTACTATGACATATCTACTGGTTACCCGAGACCATATGTCACTAAGAACTTCCATGAAACAGTTTTCAATCACTTACACAGTCTGTCACACCTGGGGATAGCAGCAACGATTAAACTCATATCATCTAGATACGTGTGGCCCGATATCAGAAGAGATATAAAAAAATGGACCTGCAGTCGCATACCCTGCCAGCGCGCAAAAGTGCAGCGACACACTAGGACACCATTTAGTACGTTCGCTTTACCCGACGCTCGATTCGCGCATATACACATAGATATAGTCGGCCCTCTGCCACCGTCAGAAGGTAAACTATATTGCCTGACTGTAATAGATAGATTTACGAGATGGCCAGAGGTTTTCCCTATGGAGAATATCACAACTGAAACTGTAGGAAAAGCCCTTTTTACAGGCTGGGCTGGATAGCTCGCTTTGGATGTCCTATCACAATTTCCACGAACCAAGGAAGACAGTTCGAATCACAGTTTTTTAGAGAACTTAGTCTTATTAGGCACCAATCGCATCCGTTGTACAGCTTATCACCCACAAGCGAACGGCTTAATAGAGCATTTTCATAGGCAGCTTAAAGCATCTCTAATGACTCACAATGATCTCAAATGGACAGAAGCACTCCCAACAGTCCTACTTGGATTACGCTCAGCTTTTAAACCAGATATTCAATCTACCCCAGCAGAACTAGTTTATGACACCACAATTCGTTTACCAGCTGATTTATTCGATCCTGTACAACAAGAACCTTGCACATCACTGTTTGTGCAAAAATTACGAAAAACCATGAACAAACTAAAACCGGTCAGTACAGCGCATCACAGTCGTAACACTGTATTCGTGCACCCAGCACTGGACCAATGTTCCCATGTTTTTCTACGCTGCGACAAAATCTCCCCATCCTTGAGCCCACTGTACTCAGGACGTATACGTCCTGAGTACAGTGGGCTCAAGGATAAAGTAATCAAGTAGTAATCAAGTAGTTATAAAGTAATCAATCAGGATGCAAAAACTATAAAAATCGAAGTAAATGGCAAGGAGACTACCGTATCAATCGACCGCGTAAAACCCGCTTTCGTCCTCGAGGAACAAACCCCAACAGGCATAAGAACATCGAGAAGCCACACCACCTTTCAACCAACAACATTGAATTCCTCGCTACAAACCACAAGATCGGGTCGAACAGTGAAGTTTCCAAACAGATTGATAGCAGAACTAGAATAAACAGCAAAACGTCGTTTAAAAAAAAAAAAGGTACCTTATATGGTGTTAATTGCTGCATATCAATTGCTGTATGGTATCGTTCATCCCTCACTGGGAGGATACTATTGTGGCACATACTCATCTCGCGATAATTATATGTCGTAGCGACGATGATAATAATTATTGTATATAATAAATTATGATACATTTTGTATAATATGCGTTTCAACCACCAGGGGGCTCAGTGTGGATTCTTGTCGTGTGCACCATACACTTAGACACGGTATGCCTATGCGCATACCTCCTACGTAATGTGCCGTCATGTGATGTCAACTGAGTTGCAAAAGGAACTTGCTTAGGAAGAACCTGCGTGATTAACTCGTGTTTATCACAAAATACAGAATTAAATTTGTATTTTTATCTAGCAACATGAGTGAAGATTTTGTAGATATTATTTCCTGATGCTTTTAGTAATTTAATTTAACTATAGTTACTAGTTACATGATCACCCACTGTATATATCTCAAATGAAAATTATGTATGTTTAATTATTAAATAAAACTTATATTAATACACAAATTCTAGACTGTATACAGAAAACTTCATAGGATCACCCACTGTATATATCTCAAATGAAAATTATGTATGTTTAATTATTAAATAAAACAAACATATTAATACACAAATTCTAGACTGTATACAGAAAACTTCATTTTATTATTATCCTATTCATGACCTAACTATATGTTTTTATTATTTATTTGTTTATTTGTTATTATTTGTTTAATTGATCATTATATAATAATAAAAATTACACAAAAAGTAATATATACAAATTAGTTGTTTTTTATATTTATAAATAAAATTTTCATTCATATTAATAATCGGCATGGCAATGGGCATCGTGGGGAGTATCCATAAACTATGTCACACTATTTCAAACTTCTCCCTCCCCTTCCAAAATCTTTCGTAACAGCTTTGTAACACCACTTGACTATAGTGTTACAAATCTGAAGCTCCCTTCCTTTTTTATTTAAATTTTTCTCCAATTTTACGCAAAAATGAAAAATACATAAAATAGTAGAAAACAAATTATGCTGATTATTTGTTACGCATACTGTATTATTTTAATTTCTACATAAACCTTCAAATAACTATAGTCCATTTACGTTAAGAAGAAAGCTGAAGTAAACAAACCGCATCACTGAAACATGTATTCTATAGCCGAGACAGTGAGTTCATTGGCTAGAACTATTTTTGGCCAAAACGCACGTGACGAATATAAGTGGAAAATTTCTACCGAAACTAACGAATACAGTATTACATCAAACGTCTTGACATGACATAAAAAAGTCTTTCTAATAATGATTTCAGTGGAATTTCTTAAAAATATCTAATTACTTAATTATATATTAAACTTTATTCTGTATTTATTATTAAATTTGATTATCATATATTTTATTAATATTGAATTATACCTGTTATTCTGAATCGCTTCTACACCGCTTATGTTATCATCAGAATCAGTAGTTGTGATTATTAATTTTTCTGCAATGCTGTTGTGAAACAAATCAGCTTTCCAAAATTGTTCCTCAATCGAAAGTACATGCTTTATATATTGTTTCCAGTTTTCGGCAGTTACCATTTTTATGGCTTGCTTGGCTAAATCTTTCACTTCACATAATTTAAATGATGTAGTGTTACGAGCAATGTAACCCTTGATCTGACTCCAAGCAATTTCGAAAGGGTTCAATTGACAATGATAAGATGGTAAACGTAAAATCGTATGTCCATATTCAGCTGCTAATATATCAATCTTAAATTTATATATTATATAAATTTATATATATCTTATGATTCCTCCCTCCCCTTCCAAAATCTTTCGTAACAGCTTTGTAACACCACTTGACTATAGTGTTAAAAAAGGAAGGGAGCTTCAGATTTGTATTTAAATTTTTCTCCAATTTTACGCAAAAATGAAAAATACATAAAATAGTAGAAAACAAATTATGCTGATTATTTGTTACGCATACTGTATTATTTTAATTTCTACATAAACCTTCAAATAACTATAGTCCATTTACGTTAAGAAGAAAGCTGAAGTAAACAAACCGCATCACTGAGACATGTATTCTGTAGCCGAGACAGTGCGTTCATTGGCTAGAACTATTTTTGGCCAAAACGCACGTGGCGAATATAAGTGGAACATTTCTACCGAAACTAACGAATACAGTATTACATCAAACGTCTTGACATGAC
>AYEL01066613.1:0-46070 GCA_000484575.1 Olivierus martensii | reverse complement strand
CAAAATCGCGTTCTGTAAATCCGCGCTCGGCAAGGGTTTACTGTACATATTATTCAAAACAATTTCCCATTTATTGGGCACTGCAGTTTAAATGAGAAAACTTTGATGCAGATTCTTTTTAAAATAATTCGAATAATTTAATAAATATTTTTCCGGTAGTATAAAATCAATTTTTTATATTAATCTATCCTACAATTCAGTTATAAATTTTCAACAGGAACGTCGTTTAAGTCCATAAAACGTTAAGGATAAATCTAAGGTGTTTTCATTCTAATTTATCAAAACATAGCGAAATTCCTGCTAAAAACGTTTTGAAATATGTTTCAGCTATAAGCTCCTATAAGTAACTACAGTATGCAGATTCGTCTGCTATGACCATAGGTGCGACAACAACGCCGCCCTGGTGATTAAAATATAGATCTTAAGTTTTTCCTTTTTTATCGGTAGGAGTGTGATGACCATATATATTTATAGACCATGACTTGCGGACCATGCGGACCATGACTTGTGGTCTCAGCGGCTACGTCATTACGATAGCCAATAGAAAGGAGGCATTTGGCCATCTGTTAAGAGCTGTATGCTACATCAGCTCTTATTGGCAGTTGTTTACGCAGTTGCTATTGGTTGATTCGAAAAATCGTGAAGCCGGTCGTGATTAATGTGCATGCTCTATCGGAAGTTGGCAGTCGTGGTCATAGTCTTAGACGTAATCTCATACCAGTGTGAATCCAGCCTATGAATGAAATTCTAGCGTTGGAAAAATTAAATAATAAGGGTTATCTGAATTGTTTCAATTCAGATAACCCTTTTTTCCAAATCGCGTTCTGTAAATCCGCGCTCGGCAAGGGTTTACTGTACATATTATTCAAAACAATTTCCCATTTATTGGGCACTGCAGTTTAAATGAGAAAACTTTGATGCAGATTCTTTTTAAAATAATTCGAATAATTTAATAAATATTTTTCCGGTAGTATAAAATCAATTTTTTATATTAATCTATTTTACAATTCAGTTATAAATTTTCAACAGGAACGTCGTGTATGTAATAGGATATTTTTTAGAATCTGCATTTAATTAATTTATATTTTCTGATCGTCTTTCTATAAGAAATTTAATCATAAAAAAAATTAAAAATTCGATTCAACAATACATACTTTTATTATAGCAGAATAATGATGTTAATATTGTAATATTTTAACAATTGGATAGAACTTCTTAACGTTTCGTTTTCATATTCTGCTTTCAGGTTAAAATTGGTCCAGTAGGCAAAATTCGAAACGACTCACAAGATTATATGGTCAATTATTCGAAAATTAACTAATAATATTG
This sequence comes from Olivierus martensii, assembly GCA_000484575.1. Taxonomy (NCBI): domain Eukaryota; kingdom Metazoa; phylum Arthropoda; class Arachnida; order Scorpiones; family Buthidae; genus Olivierus; species Olivierus martensii. Next base: position 44,741 of record AYEL01066613.1, on the reverse strand, counting down.
AACAGAATCAATTGCTGAAGAATAGTTATTGTCGATAAATAACTGAAAGAAAATTTTTAAAGTAAAACGCTATTAATGTGAGTAATATCAAAATATTTTTGTTAGAGCAAATATTTATGTAAGTATACATAGCGTTGGTATTAGATATAATAAAATAATGTGGCCCGCGGGTCGGAGATTGCCCACCCCTATTTTAGACGGAAAAGAAGGATTTTTTACGATAGATAGATAAATTGAAGAATTGATTAAAATGAAAAAAATAGTTAACATAATTTCCTTAAAATGATATAAGTTAATTCAGTTCAAATGAATTTAAAAAAAGTGTAATTTTACTTTATAATAATTTAAATATAATTCTAAATTCATTAGCTCTTACTGGGCTAGTTTGAAATGATTATTTTCTTATTATAACTAATTTACTTTATAATAATTTAAATATAATTCTAAATTCATTAGCTCTTACTGGGCTAGTTTTAGTTATAATAAGAAAATAATCATTTCAAAGCATTTAAAAATACTTTCTATTTGATATTCAAAAGTGCAGAGTGACGACTATTATAATAAAAGTATTGAGCATATAAAATAAAAGATCATTATCCTAAAGGTTAGGTTAGTTTTATTAAGCCGCCATATCCTCAGGCGATATTCTGTATCTGGCGGTGGCCACTTAGAGAGCCCATCACAGGCTGGCCAACTCCCATGATAGGGTCAACTGGATGGTTGAAGTAGGGTTCAACAGGCAGGCCGACCCTCCTGAAAAACTGGACGTGTGGGATCCGGATTTGAACCCGGTCCAGATGGTAAGCCACAGCTTTCCTATGCGGTCATCCAGCCGACCATTAGCCTAAAGGACTTTTTTACTATGGCTCTAACAGATTGATCGACATAGCTTCATAAAATGATTAACTGCAAAGCATTTGCACTTTTACTGAACTGAAGTAATTTAGAGATTGTTGCATTTGATATTTGATTTATATTGCATCTACAAATGACACAAAATATGATTGCTGCTAATTGGCAGAATATTTTGGCACTGATAACAATACATAGCTTTTGTGTGTAATTTTTCCTTTCAAAAATGCTTCTAAACAGTTGTTTTGTCATTTTGCACGTTCAATACGTTTCAATAATATAGACAAAATTATATATAGTGCAGTTTTTACGTCTCCGACTATACTTATATTCCTTTAGTACGTTTTTAAATATTAATTCAGAATATTTCGAATAATGATATTTAAAATCATTAAGTTTAACGCATTGCAGATTTTATTTTTTTTTAATCATTCCTATTACCGGCTACTGAATATTTGCGATATGTAATCAAATGCATTATAAGACATATTTTATACATTCTCTGAACAATTCTAGAAGCATAATTGCATTGTTTTTCGTGGTTGATCAAATATTATATTGGAATCATTTCTCGGAAGAACTAGTTACACATTAGCGGCAGTTTGCAAAAATAAATGAAGCGTATCTTATGACAATAGTCAGAGCACGGATCTAGTTAGTGCGGGGCCCGATTGGAATATTTTTCGCGGGGCCCCTCAAAATATGGCTTATATGTACAGTATAAATAAAACAACATAAATAAAGACCCATTTTTATCGGCTGGATTGGCTATGTGGAAACATGCCGCTTTCCACTCTGGAGGACCCGGGCTCGAATCTCGAGTCCCACCCCTTGAAAATATTTATCATAATCATAAAGTCGGTCCCCGTCGTACAATTCGGCTGCTCCCTCCGCAGGGATGGATAGCATGTGGAAGGAATTTCACATGTTATTGTTATAGAAAGAAAACTGGCGTCATCTGATGACAAAAAAACAAAAGAAGGGTTAATTATTTGGATAAATTTCACCTTGATGTGAAAATTTGAACAATTTTATTTTTCATCGGAAATAGCAACCCCGTAGCCTAATTAGCATATATTAGGTTTCAATATAACATTGATTAGAACCCGCTCCAGAGAGATGTGATTAGGATCAATTAATTTATAACTATCCTGTACAAATCTGTACCAAAATATTGTGATAGGGCTCAATGTAAAAAAGTAATTGTGTGTGAGGACGTTTTTGATAATTGTAATCTTCCGTAACTTCCTTTATTAACTAACCTAACGGAATGACAGGCTTAGGCCTTACGCGTTCGTGGATTCAGGCCGATTGCACCTATTGAACCCAATCGGGCCCCGCGCTTGAAGGGGCACCGTGTTTGTCAAAGTTTATGTAATTAAATATTGAAAAAAAATTTTTTAATATGTATCATTTTTCAATATTCGCGGAACGTATAAATGGTACGATATAATAAAGGAAGTTATGGAAGATTACAATTACCGAAAACGTCTACACAGTCAATTACTTTTTTACATTGAGCCCTATCTCGATATTTTAGATACAAACAGGGTAGTTATAAATTAATTGATCCTAATCACATCTCTCTGGAGTGGGTTTTAATCAATATGTTATATTGAAACTCTATATATGCTAATTAGGCCACGGGGTTGCTATTTCCGATGAAAAATAAAACTCTTCAAATTTTCACAAGGTGAAATTTATCCAAATATTTGCATACAAATTAAGAAACTACGCGTATTTCCGATGAAAAATAAAACTCTTCAAATTTTCACATCAAGGTGAAATTTATCCAAATATTTGCATACAAATTACGAAACTACGCGCTAGATATAAATTTTCAGTAGATCATTGCAAGCAAACCATTCTGCGATTGTCATCATGCTGCTTTTGGAAAAGAAAGACCGTGGTAGTTATTTTACCAGAATAGCAGCAAAATAAATAACATATTTTCATTGAGAGAATATTGTCATTTGAAAAGAATATGAAAACGGCCCATGTCTAAAAATAAGTAAAAAACATAATTATAAAGTTTGAAGACAATGGAGATTTGGGTGTGGCACCAGGAAAGAGTCGACGGCCGATTTCCATTGAAGTCGTTGACGAAGTTGCTATTGATATGGCTGACAGTACAGTATGAAGTCAAAATTCTTTATCCAGTGCCCATGTGGTGGCACATGATTTGTCCTTTCTTTGGTCCACTGTTTGAAAAGTGCGTCGGTCCATTTTATGTTGGTATACCTACAAGATTTATATTATGCAACAGTTGAAATTGCGAGATTCATGATTTGTCCTTTCTTTGGTCCACTGTTTGAAAAGTGCGTCGGTCCATTTTATGTTGGTACACCTACAAGATTTATATTATGCAACAGTTGAAATTGCGAGATTCGCAGGCACAAATGGATTTTGTTCATTGGTTTTTGCCGATAATGGATATTGACATGTGGCCTGGGAATATTCTATGGACTGTACTCCATATGTGACAATTCTGAGCAGTTTTCATTAACAGGTGCAGTGATACGCAGAATTCCCGCATATAGAATACATCGCATTTGCATGCTGTGTAAGAACCACCATTGCATTCGGTCTATGTGACTATATGGTATGGATTCACTGCTAATCCCGGCTAAGGACGACGGGGATCAACGGGAGGGCCCCAACTTCATGATCATGATAAATCTTTTCAAGAAGGAACCACCATTGCATTCGGTCTATGTGACTATATGGTATGGATTCACTGCTAATCCCGGTAAGGACGACGGGGATCAACGGGAGGGCCCCGACTTCATGATCATAATAAATCTTTTCAAGGTGTGGGACTCGAGATTCGAACCCAGGTCCTCCAGAGTGGAAAGCCGAAGCATTTCCACGTAGCAAATTCAGCCGACAAAAATGGGCATTTATTTATGTTACTTATTTTATTTATACATATAAGCCATATTTTGAGGGGCCCCGCGAAAAATGTTCCAATCGGGCCCTGCACTTACTAGATCCGGCACTGCGTGAACTTATGGGTAAGGTGGGAGAATAGTAGTTTTTCCCGATTAAAATGCACTCGGAGACAAAACAAATCAAAGATTTATTAAAGAAGATAAGAGATAAATTTTACAATATTTTGGTGTTAGAATGGCATCCATACCAGGTTGAGGTCAATAAGGCTTGGGGATCTCTAACACGACAATGCTATTAAACGGGCGGCCGGATGGCCGAGTGGTAACGCTGTCGGTGTGCCATGCAGGAGGACCCGGGTTCGCGTCCCGGATTTTTTTGGGGTACTGGACCCGGCCCAGTGATCCCCGTCCTTCACCATCCGGTCCCCCTCCACAGGTGTGGGTGCAGCCCGTGGTTGGAACTGGCCTCTCCCCTTAGTAATCTCCCTGATTGGACAGGGGGCGTGAAATATGAAAAAAAAAAATGCTATTAAACACTTCCGAAAAATCCTGAAAGGAGAAGAAAGAAAAGCAATCGACATTGGACAGATTCTTTAACGGAAAATAAACATAACATGAAAATGCAAATATATTATTGTTATTACATATAAATAAATGTAGTAAGAAATTATATAAATTTTTATTTAGAAAATAAACATATAAATGAAAATGCAAGATTATGAATGTATATATTATCGAAAATAAACATAATAGATTAAAATGCGAAACTATGTAAGTATATATTATGAATAAACATAATAGATGAAAGTGCAAGACTATGTATGTATATATTATTGCAATAATCATATAAATGAAAATGCAAGATTATGTATGTATATATTATTGTTACTTACAAAATAAATGTAGTAAGAAATTATATAATTTTTTATTTATGTTTTTTTTTGGGTCTCCTAAATGTAGTAAGAAATTATATAATTTTTTATTTATGTTTTTTTGGGTTCCAGAACGAATTAATCAAATTCCCATATTAACCTACGGTAAATCGATGATCGGTTAACGAACAATTCGGATAACGTTTTGGAACGGATTGTGTTCGTTAACCGATCACCCATTGTAATCTATACTATTCTTTGAAACTGTGTTTTGGTGTTAGAATGGCATCCATACCAGGTTGAGGTCAATAAGGCTTGGGGATCTCTAACGACAATGCTATTAAACGGGCTGCTGGATGGCCGAGTGGTAACGCTGTCGGTGTGCCATGCAGGAGGTCCCGGGTTCGCGTCTCGGATTTTTTGGGGGTACTGGACCCGGCCCAGTGATCCCCGTCCTTCACCATCCGGTCCCCCTCCACAGGTGTGGGTGCAGCCCGTGGTTGGAACTGGCCTCTCCCCCTTAGTAATCTCCCTGATTGGACAGGGGGCGTAAAATATGAAAAAAAAATGCTATTAAACACTTCCGAAAAATCCTGAAGGAGAAGAAAGAAAAGCAATCGACATTGGACAGATTCTTTAACGGAAAATAAACATAACATGAAAATGCAAATATATTATTGTTATTACATATAAATAAATGTAGTAAGAAATTATATAAATTTTTATTTAATATTATTGTTATTACATATAAATAAATGTAGTAAGAAATTATATAATATTTTATTTATGTGTTTTTGGGTTCCAGAACGAATTAATCAAATTCGTTCAAGATCGGTTAACGAACAATTCGGATAACGTCTTGGAACGGATTGTGTTCGTTAACCGATCACCCACTGTAATCTATACTATTCTTTGAAACTATATTGGAATTAACAAAATAAGATATAAAACACAAGCAAATTTATTACCAAATTGTTTTACATGATATTCTTCTTGTGCTGATTAGTTAGTTGTGCTACCAAATTATAAAAAAAATGGGGGAAAGCAAGACAGTGGACAATAAGACAAAGGCACTGATTGGAAATTAGAAAATTTAACTTAATTTTAACACATTATCTTGTTTGTTTTCTGTTTTATAACAAATTAATACAAATAATCACAATTATACATGACAATCTATATATTTCAATCACATGATAGTAAACATTAAGTATCTTTTCAAAAAAACAGTAAATAGTAAGACTAACTGGAAGTTAAATTATTTTGTAAGTCATCTCTTGATTAGAGATATACAAAAAACTGTAAAATGTAAAATTACCTTAATACTATCATTTTGACAAGCTGAAAAATACTTAGAAACAAAGTACAAAAAATAGCAAATTCCAAAATTATTCAGTGATGGCTTTACTCCAAAAAGGAGCTAGCAACTGACAAACAGTAAACTTTGATAATTTAAAATCTCGACCACACAAAACTGTACAACAACTATTCTGATACTTAGCATCTGTGGAATATAGTCCACACTATCTTATAAATGACTGAAAGAGTTAGGAATAAGATTCTCTTTCTGGAAGTGAAATACATTGTGATTCCTAACCACAAGATATTAAACTTGGTCATGCAAAGGCACGACGACAGGATAGACCTCAGAAACCACTGTGTGATTCAAAGATAACCATGTCTTGTTAATAACAGGAGCACTGAAAAAAAAAATTGCTTTTTTCAACTACATTTATATCATTAAAATTTTAAAAAAATTCTAACCACTGTGTGATTCAAAGATAACCATGTCTTGTTAATAACAGGAGCACTGAAAAAAAAAGTTGCTTTTTTCAACTACATTTATATCATTAAAATTAAAAAAAAAATTCCAATCATTTCTGCAAAATTAAACATTTCACTTACATTTTAAAATTAATATCTTGCAGTCAAAGAGTGAGCGAACGTATATTTTCAAGTTTCTTTTGAACTTCATTAAAAGTTGGCCTCTTTTCTGGATCAAGATCCCATGCATGACGCATTATTTCATACACTTCAGGTGGACAACCTTCTGGAGCTTCCATCCGGTATCCTTTCTCTACATGTTTTACCACATCTGCAAGAGGCTATATAAAAATTATAAAATTAAAAAAAATTCATTTCAAAATATTTTGATAAAAATGAATATGTTCTCACAATTCTTGGATAAGGCACTCTTCCAAAAGAGTAAATTTCCCATAGTAAAATTCCAAAACTCCACATATCTGACTTGTTAGAAAATTTCTATTTATATAAAAAAAGATTTTTTTTTAAATTTTATTCTTATAAAATTATTTTATATATAGTTGTTGTTTATTACTACACTTACACTGTATCTGAGAGCTTCTGGAGCTGTCCATTTAATAGGAAATTTACCACCTTCTAGATTAAACGTTTCATCTAATGCAAGACCAAAATCACACACCTGATGAAGAAAGAATGTTCTTAAAACAATGAACTGATAGATTAAGATTTTTAATTATTTCAAAATGTACTTTTGCTACACATTCTTCAGATATAAGAACATTTCTGGCAGCAAGATCTCGATGTATAACATGTTTTGACTCTAAATATTCCATTCCAGCACATGTATCTCTAGAGAACAAAAATAAATACATACACATCAAATAATAATAATGATGACAATGATAATAATTACATGCAAATATTGCAATATCTAATAATAAATTAGTTTTTTATCCTGCTTCAAGTGCTTGTTGTGATTTCTTTTGATGACAATGATAATAATTACATGCAAATATTGCAAAAAAAATATTTACGTTGCAAAATTTATCTGGTCTCTTTTTGAAACATGCAAGCGTCCCCTCGACCTTAAATAGTCTACTAATGATCCTTTGGCCATATATTCTGTGACAATGTAAATGGATGGACCATCAAACACTACTCCTAAGAGTTGGACGAGATTAGTATGTTTAAGAGATCTGCAAAGAATTTCAACAAATGTATTTTTTATTAAAAAAAATAATATAAATGCTATATCCTAAAATAAATGTTCCTGCAAAACAATTTGGAAATATCTGATATTTGAGTTTTGTATTTTACATTAACAAAGTGCTACACACCTGTCTAGCACTTTCCTTTCTTGCGTTTGCTTTTGAAAATAATAAAAATTCATATTTACATAAAATAATATTTTTGAAACGTTTCTTTTCTTTTTTTTTTTAATATTTATACATACTGCATGTTTAATTTTGATAAATATCATTAGGTTTAATTTAATAATATTTCTTACAAAATTTTAATACAAATAATCGAAACTTATTTATTTTTGTGGAAAATAGTCAAAGTATTAAACTTTTTTAAAAGACTAAGTTACTCACGTCATTACTGAAGCTTCAGCCAAAAAATTTTGAGCAGCTTTACAGGAATCTTTTAAGACTTTAACAGCAACTTTTTTATTTCGGTGGGTTCCAAGAAGAACATCTAAAATAAGAAAAAATATATAAAACAATATTTTGAAATGAATTTTAAATAAAAATTAAAAAGAAATATTTCAAGGCTACTGATGATAAAAATAAATTTCCCCCCATTTCATACTTTTGCAATTCAATATATTATTATTATTTCATACTAATAAATCCACTGCAGCTAAGCCAGCAATAAAATAATACAGTATGTTGGTGATCAATAAATGATTTTAATATAATAATGATTTCAAAATTTAATCTAATTATTAAATAAAATTTATTTATAAAGAATTAATTGTAACCTTTTTAAGATAACTGGAAAGAGCAAATTATTGTAAAAGTTATCTGTAGCACTTGCTAGTGATGCTGCAATATATAATTGATCCATAATAAAATAATTTTTTTTTAAATAAGCTCCAACTTAATCCAAAGATTGGCCTTGAATCTTAATTATGATTTCAAATGTTGATTTCACTGGAAATTATCTTTGTCATTCAAATGAAAAATCATGATCACTTGACTTAAAAAGTTATTCTGGAAATTAAAGCATATTTGCCAGTTTGATACACACTGAATTTGAATTAATCATTTTCTCAATGATTAATTTATAGTAGTGAATAATCAATTTGCTGATGATTTATTTCATAACAGCATTACAATCATTCTACATTTTAAATCCAATTGATGAGGAGGAGTCCCAGAAGTTTATATTGAATCTAAATATTCTATTGGGACTAGCTTCTTGCTGCTCATTTGAAAGTGCATCTACCTTGAGGCACTGCCATTAATCCCACTTATCTTCCTTATCTTTCTTGATATTATTGGATGTATTATTCACTGACAAATGATCACACAGTTTAGAAAGAGAAAATTCAATTTTGTTTTTTTTTGGGTGCAAAAATGTAATATCACAACATAATACATCTAAAGCCATTCAGGTAAGTTAAAGAATTTTTCTGAATTATGTAATGTATAATCATCATCCAAGAGATATTATAGTAATGTCATAAATACAATTGAAAAGTATTTCTTCATTTTTACATAAAGTTTATATATCTGAATCTGTCATATAATAAATATAATCTGATATTTTTGGTAGTGTATAAGTATGGAAAAATAACAATAAGAACTTTGCAAGAGTATTTACCAATAAAAGTATAATTTCTCTGGATTCAAAATCTTCTTGCACCAACATATTTTTTATTTTTCATGTATAATTCATTTTTTTGCCTGTTTATTACTGTCCATTAGTCTTAGTGATGATCAATCTGCAGGTGGTTATTGTTATTACTCTGAGAATGATGATATATAGTCTTCATGAAAATTTTTTATCAATAAAACTATCTAATTTTAACACATGACTATACAGATTGGTATGTTGACTAATGAGGACATCTCAGAAAAATTTTTAAATCAATTCATTTTGTCTGCAGTTATGCCAACTACAAGATTTGATGGAATATCTACTCAGACAGATTGAAGATCAGTTATTACTTATCACACTGAACTTTCCTATAATGATTAGAATGACAGTACAGTTTAGAAAGAGAAAATTTTGTTTTCTAACATGAAAATGTGATGTCACAACATGGTGGATCTAAAGCCTTTCAGACTGCAATTATATCCATATTAATATATGATTGTAAAGTTCACAAAAATAGTACCAAATGAAAGAGAAGCTATAAGCCAAAGTTCATAAAAGAGTCAGAGATCAAGTCAGTACTGTTTTTAAGATATAAATACTTTTATATAGAAACCTTCAACACAATGGAATTGATGACTGCACATTTAATCATGTGTTGATAAGGTGAATCTTCAATTCTAGTAGATAGTTACTATTATAGCAATCTATAAAATTGTATATCTTGAATACATCACTGATTTGACTCCTCCAGGAAAGAGTTTCTCTCCTTTTTATGAACATTGACATAAAGATTTAACTCTTTCTTTTGCAATCTATAAAATTGTATATCTTGAATACATCACTGATTTGACTCCTCCAGGAAAGAGTTCCTCTCCTTTTTATGAACATTGACATAAAGATTTAACTCTTTCGGTACTACAATTACCAGACTTTACAAAGTTAAAACTATACCATCTTGAGACTTAAAATCATCTTGCATGCAACTTATTTTTGTATTTTTTTTGTCTATTACTCTTCTTTTGTCATTTTATTACTATTGTTTAGACTAAATGATAATCAATCTGCATGTGCCTATTTCTGCTTATTATTTGGAGAAATTATATAGTAGCCATCACGAATGTTTTCACTAATAGAACTGCATAATTTTGACAAGTGACTACAGAATGGTATCTTGACCAACTGAGACATCTATTTCCCTAAAATCATTTGATGAAACTATCCACTTGCAAATGGCTACACAGGTTAGAACAGGGGTTCTTAACCGGGGGAATAGCCATACCCCTTGGGTGTATGGGAACCAAATGCTGAAGGGTAAGGGACTCAATCTCTGGATACTGATATTTATTTTATTTAATGATATTAATTTATACTTGGATAGTACGTGAATGGAATGCAATAGAATCTTCGAGAACATTCGTCATTTCCTGCAAATGCTTGCATTGGGGTCTGGAGTCATCAAGAGGTTAAGAACCCCTGGGTTAGAAACAGAATAGTCAGCTTTATTTTCTCGCTTAAAAAACAGTGTGACATCACTAACATTATTGATTAAAAGAAACAGAATAGTCAGCTTTATTTTCTCGCTTAAAAAACAGTGTGACATCACTAACATTGTTGATTAAAAAAACATACATATACATTAAAGTGGAAGATGCTTGTACAGTTTATTGGCTTTTGTGTATTTTAACCTATATATATATATATCCTTTTTAACTATTAATTTAAATTATATATAATTATCATTTTAGAGATATGGTAATGATAATCTACCAGAAAACAAACATTCCAAATAAACACATAACACAATCTATCAAATAAATTATAAAAATTTTCATTATCAAATTTTTAATATTTTTTAACAGTTATTTTAAAAAATGTTTAATAGTCACAAGCTCTATGTGCAACTCAAACGTAAATCAAAAGAATTAATAAAGTTTCATTGCATAATCTTCGATAAATTATAAAAATTTTCATTATCAAATTTTTTATATTTTTTAACAGTTATTTTAAAAAAATGTTTAATAGTCATAAGCTCTATGTGCAACTCAAACATAAATCAAAAGAATTAATAAAGTTTCATTGCATAATCTTCAAGATATTTCAGTCTAGAGTTGTAATGATACTAATAAAGATAAACAAATTATTATATAGATTTCTACACTGCCATGTTTTTAAACACTTAAAATAATTAATAAACCAATAATAAATCGTTAATAAACTGATTAACAAATTGGAACCCGCCTCAATAAACAACGCATGGAAATGGTGTAATTTATATAAAAAATAATTTTTTCGGAGATTTCTACACTGCCATGTTTTTAAACACTTAAAATAATTAATAAACCAATAATAAATTGTTAATAAACTGATTAACAAATTGGAACCCACCTCAATAAACAACGCATGGAAATGGTGTAATTTATGTAAAAAATAATTTTTTCATTGTATAAATTACTTAAATTTTTCGCTCCTTAAATATCAACTGTTATGTAAATGGTGAATTAGTATTATATACTGTGTTAGTAGTACAATATTATTTGCAATAATTTAGTAATTTAATATATTTATATTATTGTAAGTTTATTTAGAGATTGTGTACAAACTGTAAATCAGATGTTGCTATAGCAACAATGTTCAAATTTTTAGAACTCTGGCGTTCTTTAGAATTTTTGTTTAGTTCGTTATCTAGAAGTAGCTGAAGAGGAATATTATTATTCGAAAGCGCTACTACATTGTATTAAATTTCGTATTAAAGTATATTTTCCTGCCTTAGAGCTGTTCATTCTTTATTTTATATAGATTTATTTGTTTTGTATCTTTAAATATCATCATAATGGATTTTTATAGATTTTTTATGATTTATTACTATCCCATTGTTTAAATTTTAAATTCTTAAACTATAGCAGAAGTCTCAAATTTCTATTTGCATTATCATTAGATATACAAATGCATATAATAATTTAAACACTAATTACAGAAAAACTTTATTTTGGCAACTTTTTCAGGCTAGTCATCTTCAGCCTTAATTAAGTTATTGCTATACATTCTATTTGTATTGTTTCAAAACTCTTTCAAATATTTATTATATCATATCATGTTCTATCATATTTTATATAAAAGATAATACCATACTATATAAAATCCATGCAAAAATTTTAAGTCAAAAATGCTACCAAAATAAATTTTTCTGCAATTTTATGCCTGAATTATTATATATAATATAAGTATAGAAGTGCTAAAAGAATTTTTACTTTTATTTAGAATCTAAATTAAATAAATATATTATGGATTAAATGAATAATAGTTTAAACTAGAGGTGAGCAAATACCATATTTTGAAATTGAATCAAACTTTTGTCAAAAGCTTGTAGTTTTCAAATCGAATTTATGTTTTATTTTTAATGAATTCTTTAACAATAATAAGAATTGAATTTAACTATTCAACTTTTTCATAATATAAAGAAAATTCATTTATATTATTATCTGATTCATATTTTTATATAAATTTTATAAAGTTAATTTATAGTTCTCCAAAATAGCACAAATTAGCAGTACAAATTAATCAACATTTTATTATACAAATAAAAATGCTTTCGGTACACACGGCACCATCATCAGTTCCACAGAACAATAATAATTACAAGTTATTTTAGAACAGAACACAAAACAGAACAGAGTTTAAAAAAATTGGGATTCAAATAAGAATAATGGAAAATTAATAATATTATAACAAAATAATTTCCAAACTTGGATATTGGGTTTTACTAATTCTCTAAAGGGAGCAATAATAAAATAAATATTCTTCATAGTAAGATTAAATGTTCTTTTTAACAGCATATCTCCTCGCTGTGCTTAGCCCGTCTGCTTGTCGGATGTTAATGACTATCACATTGATTATACTTTAGTATATGTAACTTTTCAATTAGGGGCAGATCATTGCGATTATATACATTTTTTACCACCTTGGCATCTTGCCATAAAACGTTTGTATTTTTTTCGTAAACCCTTAGGGCTAAGGTGGTATTAAGATCTCCTTTACGTATGTTATCTTTGTGCTCTGATAATCTATCCCTGAAATTACGGGCAGTAGCCCCTACATAGATTTCTAACTGGTCATCATCTAAATTCTCCAAGGGGATTTTATAAACTCCTGAATTGAAATCACTTGACCTTTTGTTCTTATTGTTACGGAATACACTGAAGACCGTAGGGGCTCTTTTAAACGTGCGGGTCATATTGGTGGATTTTAGGGAAGTTCTAATCGCACTACTACCGTGGAGGCGGTAAGTTATAGGGAACCTACGCATATTGTCAGTCTCGTGTTCACTAGATGTTGATGCCCCATTATGGTAAGAGGGGGGAGTTCTCCTGTCATATTTGGCTTCTCCTTTCAAATACAAGTTTTGCATTAATTTATAAGCATAGCCATGCTTTCTGCCGAGATTAAAAATTCTATTACGCTCTACATTGCGAAAGAAAGCATTGCTACAATGAGTAAAGTATCTGCTGAAATAGTGAGTAAACGCAGACTTCTTAAACGACCAAGGGTCGAACGACCATCTCGGGATAATGATAGGAGTGGCGGTGGGTTTTACATAAACTATGGTACTAAAGCAGCCTTTCTCTGCATAGATTTTTACGTCCAAGAAATTAACTACTGTCTGACTCAGTTGTGTCAATTTAAGCGTGAGACCATATTCGTCTCTAGAAAACCGGGAGTTTAACTCCGTCAAGCAGACGGGCTAAGCATAGCGTGGAGGTATGCTGTTAAAAAGAACATTTAATCTTACAATGAAGAATGTTTATTTTATTATTGCTCCCTTTAGAGAATTAGTAAAACCCAATATCCAAGTTTGGAAATTATTTTGTTATAATAATATTAATTTTCCGTTATTCTTATTTGAATCCCAATTTTTTGAAACTCTGTTCTGTTTTGTGTTCTGTTCTAAAATAACTTGTAATTATTATTGTTCTGTAAAACTGATGATGGTGCCATGTGTACCGAAAGCATTTTTGTTCGTATAATAAAGTGTTGATTAATTTGTACTGCTAATTTGTGCTATTTTGGAGAACTATAACTTCAAAGTGTTTAATAGCTTTAGATTTTACTAAAGTTAATTTAATAATAAATTTATACTTTTTCATAATTTTAAGTTATTGACTAACAGTTTAGCTTTATTATCTAAGATAAATTCAATAATTATGATTTTATTAAATAACCCAAAATGCCTTATTTTTAACTTTCCTTAGTTTTTATTAAACTTATGAAAACTATAGTGTGAAAATTAAAAACTAGCCATCCAAATCAGATGAAAGAAATCTACCTACATAGAAGGAAAATAACTTGCTGTTATTTGCAAATCACATTACTTAATTTCCCAAAATATTCTTTTAAAATATTTGTCTCAAAATTTCTCCAATTTATATTATTTCCTGAACTAGTAATATTACTATAATAATAATTGTATAGTATCTGCAATTTACTCTATTTATCAATAGTGAAAATACACTTTATAGATATTTTTTAATTCAGATGGTTTAATGCTTAAATATGAAAATCATGTTAACTAGTTTAATTTTCTCTTCATATTTTTAAATCAAAGTATTGGGAGAATTATGCATATTTTGTTGTAGAACTAAAATTAAATTTATATACATTGTTATCTCAAGTATAAAATTAAATTTTTTAGTAAAATCAATATTAAAAAATAAGTATTTTACATTCATACTTAAAATAAAACTAGATTATATGATGTGACACTCTAGCAAAAAGTGTAATGTTACAATATGATTCTAACATATTAAGTTGAAGAATAACTTAAAATGCATTTTCTAATGGATTATTGTGAATTTGAATTTTCCATATATTATTATATATACTAACTATGATTTAAATTTGTAATAATAATTTTTATTATTATTTTAAGCAAATTACTACAAAATAATAATATATTTCTTTACACATCAATATTATATATATATAAAACACACATCTAACTCATTTCTATATACACCTAGCCCTCAATTTACACAGTTTCGCTTTTACACGATTTTTAAATGAAAACAAAAAAATCTTTTTGGGGGGTTTTTATTTTGATTGTTTTGCATTATGCCATTTATAAATTAAAAGAGTATCATATTGTCACGTTTTGTGGGTTTACGAGTTCGTAGAGATTAATAAAGAGTGAATACAGCTATATTTTGTATAGTCCAATTTATTTACATGCAAAACAAAATAATCTTGTTTCACTATAACTAAATTCAATACAAAATCCAATAATTATCTCATACAACACTAATTTATGTCTTTATTTCAGAATAACTCACAATTCTTCTTAGTCCACTTTCGCTTTCACAATTTATTGCTCACTATTTACTTTTACTGTCCAAATCTCGCAGTTCAACTAAACTTACTCAGGCTTGCAGCTCGGCACCTATCTATTTGAATGCTTTTATTGTTTTTATTTGTACGGAATATTGTTAATTTTTTTGTACAGTATTCGATGTTAATTAATGTTTATGTTTTCAATTTCAAAAATAAATTGTGAAAAGTTAACCATAAATTCTGTCTCTAAAAATTAATGAACCAATCCCCTTTTTTTCCTTTAATTCTTATCTCATTTTACACAGAAAATTGAAAAAGTATAAGCATTAAATTGTCTCTAAAAATTAATGGACCAACCTTTTTTCCTTTAATCCTTATCTCATTTTATACAGAATCCCCTTTTTTCCTTTAATCCTTATCTCATTTTACACGGTTATAAACAACATATCCATAAATTGAAAAAGTATAAGCATTAAAGTGTCTCTAAAAATTAATGAACCAATAAAAAAAAATAAGCATTAAATTGTGTCTAAAAATTAATGAACCAATCCCTTTTTTTCCAACCATAAATTCTGTCTCTAAAAATTAATGAACCAATCCCCTTTTTTTCCTTTAATTCTTATCTCATTTTACACAGATTAATGAACCAATCCCCTTTTTTTCCTTTAATCCTTATCTCATTTTATGCAAAAGAACATATCCTCAACTTTTCATATCTTTAGATCGATTTACACGGTTAACATATCCTCGACTTTTCATTATCTTCTTTAGATCGATTTACATGGTTTACAGTTTAATTGAATCTTTTCATTATCTTCTTTAGATCGATTTACATGGTTTACAGTTTAATCATTATCTTCTTTAGATCGATTGGCATAAAGAACATATTCTCGACTTTTCATTAATTTCTTTAGATTGATTTACATGGTTTACAGTTTAATTGAACATATCCTTCTATTTTGTATGAATTCTGCTTCTGGTTTTACACGGTTTCGGTTTGCACAATTTTTCCAGGAACGTATCTACTGTGTAAATCGAGGGCTGAGTATATATAGTAATGACACACACACACACAAAAGTTACCAAATTCTTCTTCATAGTAAGCATTTTATGGAATTCCTTGCATTCCAAAATCTACTTTTATCTGTGTTTCAACTTAACACATTGGCTTTGATCTTTGCCTCAGATAACTTAAGGAAGAAGTCTCGGAAGTTTTTAAAACATTCAAGTTTATGAACATTAATACTAACAAAATGTCATTTCATTTTCAAATTTCAAAAACTTTTCAAGAATTTTAAATATTATGAAAGTAGATTGCTCTAGCAACAAATATAATGTAAAACTACAGTTATTTAACACATTATGTATTTGGTATTTCAAGATGGTAGAAATTGCACCAAAAAATACTTGTTTTATAATCTGAAACTTTTATTCAAACTTCTGAAATAAGAAAACTAATTGGTTCAATTATGAAATACATTACAAAATGTTCATATGAATTGATTTTAGCACTTCTGCATTCCATGTAACAGTGGTTTCTGAGTTATAAATAAAATTTATAAATAAATTATGTTCACAATACAAAGAATGAACATACAAACACACAATTAGAAATAAATACACCTATCCCGATTTACACAGAAGATTGATTCCTCAGAATACCATGTAAATCAAAATCAAGGCTTTTTATATGAAAAACCACGTAGAATTATGCACATTTTTTATTTTTAATCAGAAAAGAACCAAAATGTGCATAATTTAGTCAGTTATTTAATTAAATTCATTTATTTCAACATAAAATAAAATACAAATGAAAAAACAAAAATATCAGTCATTCATGAAATAACAAATAAAACTGTACATAATTAATTTTATTGAAACTAGAAATAAAAAATTAGTATTACTAACCATTAAATATGAAGTTTTAAAAATTTCTGATTAGAAAAAGCACATCAATAAACACCTTTCTGCTACTAAAAATTTACTGCACTAATATGAATGCTTTTTTGTGTATAAAATAAGGGGAATTCCCTTTTTTGGTTTATTGTCAGTGTTAACAAATGAACAGTATAGTCAACCTCTGAGAAGTTGAGCTCTGAACAGCAAAGTCTATTCTTAAAAACGGGGGAGATGTTAAAAATGGAATGTGCTACTTTGTACCGATTAACAGCTAGAGTCATACAATAAAATAACTACAGTTTAATTTTAATAATTATAATTTATTTAAACCGTAGTTATTTTATTGTATGATTCTAGCCATTAAATGGCACAAAGCAGCACATTCGATTTTCAACCTCTCCCCTGTTTTTAAGAATAAACTTTGCCCCTCAGAGCTCAACTTCTCAGAGGTTGACTATACTAAAGAATGACTGTAAAATGTGTGCACAACATAATTTTTTTTTTTAACCGCTTTTAATAGTTTTCAAAATTTGCTATTTTGAAAACCACATAAAAGCAAAATCATGTAAAAAAGTACCGTATAAATTGGAGGATAAGTGTATATTGCATTTTATTGTAGAATAATATCTTAAAATATATATATTAATTTATAAAATTATACAATTATTATATAACAACAACTTTCATTTCATCAATAAATTCTAATTTTCCAACTGAGAAAATAAAATATTGATCAGTAAAGCTGATGGAAAGATGGCAAAAGTCTGCAGAACATAGTGCTATGTCAGTGTCTACAGAATTTATTACAACAAACGCTTAATGCATTCCATTTCTCTATTCCTAATATTAATGTAAGTTCACTACCTTCCAATGATACAAATTTCTATTTCTAGCACTTAGGTAGGATACAGATAAGAAACTAACTTTATTAATTACAAATTACAGTTAGTATAATATAAAGTTTCAAATTACAGTCAGTGCTATATTTGTTGTGTTTATATATTTTCAGTCTATTCAATATACACATATTATGTAAGATTTAATAACAAATTATTTGCAACTAATAAAGAGTTTCATATCAGTATCCTACCTAAGTGCTAGAAACAGAATTTCTATTCCTAATATTTTAGATACATAAAAACAGAAATGTTATTTATTGACTAAAAAAAATCATTGCAAAAATAGCTTTTATATATAAATTTTGTTTATAAGTTTTATGCAAGTAATTTTACAACACAGTGGATTCTAATTAAAAATGTTAAACTTTCAATTCCAATATCATTTATTGCTGTAATTAAAGAAGATCTGTTTACGCATAATTTTAAAAGTTGCCCCGTTTTGTTCCAGCGCCCCCTTCGAGAACGAGAACGCCCCCTGGGGGGGGCGATATTGCCCACGTTGAGAATCACTGGTCTACATGAACATTGTAGATTATTCAAATTTTAACTGATGGCTCCTTTTTATCCAAGATATAAAAATAATAATGTTCGTGTAATCTCATTATAATATTATATTATAAATAAAAAAAAAATGTAGATAATTATTATTAGTCGAAGTTGTTTTCATTTATGATATAAACTTGTTTTGTTTTACCAGAAATTATGTAACTTTAATAGAAATAAAAATTTAATTGTTTCACTAGAAAACTAATTAAAAATGTTAAACTTTCAATTCCAATATCATTTATTGCTGTAATTAAAGAAGATCTATTTACGCATAATTTTAAAATTTATTTTAACATCATTAATTAATTAATTTCTTTATATTCTATAATTCTCATTTTTTTTATAAATTAATTTAAAAATTAGAAGTCTGTACTTAAAAGATTTCAATTTTTCGGGTTCATATTTAATTTTTCAGTTAATCTGTCGAAGTTATATAATTTTCAATTTTTATTATGAGGCATCTCATTTTAACTATGAACTGATCATGCATAATGATTTTATGCATTATCAGTCTGAAAGCGAAGAAAATAATGTACTAATGTCATCGCTTCCTCAACTTTTCACTGCTTTCTTATAATCATTGATAAGATTAACACTTAAAATATTGTTAATTAATGGTCATAATGCGGATAAATTTAAATGAATTATTTATATTATTAACATGCTTCTCTGAATTATCGAGATAATCACATCAAAAATATTCAAGAAAAACACGTTTTCAATATGTGTCAATGCTGTGTCAATAAATATTATTCAAATTCATTGCATTTAAACTTTTTATTAAAATTTCAGAGTTATGAGTTCATCATCACAAATTTCAGAGTCATGGATTCAATATCATAAGTTTCAGAGCTATGAATTCAACATTCACAAGTTTCAAAATTATAAATTCAACATTCACAAGTTTCAGAGTTATGAGTTTAGCATCACAAATTTCAGAGTAATGAATTCAACATTCACAAACTTCGAATATTTTTTATGCTACATCAGTTTTAAGTTATTAATAAAAATCATAGAAAAAATATTAAATTATGCTATTTAAAGCAAAAAAAAAAATTATTCATGGAAAATAATTTAATCAGCTAATTCAATCAAAAATTATAGACCGATATTTTTGAAACTGTTCTAAGTGAGTCTTTTAGAATTTCAGTTTAATAAAATTCAGGAGATTATCATTTTTAATTATTTCCAACATATATATTAAACGGCTCTTTAGAAATTCACAGTCTATTCATCCGCATAAAGAGCAGGAAAAATTTCATTATAGAGATCTGATGGAGAGATCGAAGATCGAATCAAGTTCAGAAATCATATTTAGAACTTATGTTGTTAAAAAATGAACAGTATCTGGCTTTTCTCGACTGTAAATCGATAATCGCTTTTAAGTTATATAAAAATTTAACTCTAAAACATTTTCTTTTAGGAAACCTGGAAAATTTATCAATGTACTGCAGTTAAAATAATGATACTTATTGCATTAAATCATATTGATTCTAAAAATAAAACTTTGAACTGGATCAAAACACCTGCTACATGATAGGTTATAGTTTTTTATGTTCTTCATTTTCTTGATCGTGATCATTGTGATTTATAATTTATGTCCTTATATAAAAATTGCGGCATTATATATCAATATTATATAATATATCACGATTGTTATATAGCCCACGACTAGGAAAATATTGAAGATTTTGAAGAAGAAAATGTCCAAATATTATTGATTTGGCCAACATTTTAGCTGCTATTGTAAGCGCTAAAATGTTAATTTAATTTTTCTTCTTTATTTTGCTATTTTGGTTGGAATGAGACATTTCTATAAATAACTCCAACGGTACTCAACTTTTTTCCTTGTGTGTAGGCGAACGACGTCCATTAAAATAATAAAACTAATGTTGAATTTTGACTTGAACAGTAACTCATTCCAGGTTTTATTTTAACTAGAAGTTTTCCACTTTCAGTAATAATAATAAAACATTCAAAGCTATAAATATTAGTAATTCATGATATACGTAACTTTTAACTGATTGTTTAATGTCTGTAGTATATTTACTCTATGGAACTTTTATTATTTCAGGATCAATCCGGCCAATGGAATATCGGTAACAAGATGAATCAGCAATCGATCTAGATTCCTCCGAGAGGAAATGGTCAATCTAGATTCCTCCGAGAGTTAGTGTCATGGGTTTGGATTCCAAATTTTCCAAACGAGAAGCCAAGATTTTCTGTATTACTATCGATTTGTTTATATATATATATATATATAGATGGATTCAAGAGAATTTATTACCATGGATCTATCTTTATGAGAACAGATAATTCGATCTCGATAAAAATCGTCATTATTACATTAATGTTTAATAATTTTCATATTTTGGTTGCATATCTTGTAAACTAAGATGGATTCAAGAGAATTTATTACCATGGATCTATCTTTATGAGAACAGATAATTCGACCTCGAGAAAAATCGTCATTATTACATTAATGTTTAAAAATTTTCATATTTTCGTTGCATATCTTGTAAACCATGCTTTTTACACCTGTATTTATTTATTCTGCCAAATTATGGGGCATTTTATTCACCTGAGAAATTAATAAATGATATTCTTTCTATGATGTTAAAATTTGATTGCGGTAATTTTATCTATATCAATAGTTAAAATTAATACTGAAAGAGATTTAAACAATTAATTTATGGAATAAATAATTATTTCGAAATTTTTTATTAAATCATTTAATATCCTAACTATTAATTAATATAAAAGCGATATTTAATAAATTAAAACGATATCTGTAGATAGTTAATGTCGTTACATAAAAAATTCGAGTTGTAGTAACTTAGTAATATTTTTAATTAATTTTTCATAAATTAAAAAGAATAATTTATTAATTTCCATCGGTTTCGAAGAAAATTTTCATGGTAATCCATATGCAATTATGCATTAAGTAAATTTTTCCGCGTATCCTCTTAAGTTACATGATCATAAAACCCTGTATAGTCATTGATGATATTCAAATTATTTAACAACCGGTTCGGAAGGATCTTAAAGAAATTTACAAAATATTTTTATTTACGTTTAATTAAGAATTGCAGAAGTTAGAACAATATTAAAAAAAAATCACAGAAAGAACATTAAAAAACAACCGGTACTATCGAACCGGCTCGAACCTGTTGAACAAAAACCACTGAGCATAGTGTTTATTTTTCATTAAAAAATATAATTAATCTCGAAGTTTAATTTAAAAGTAAAATAGGCAACTTTATTCTAAATTTAAAAAAATAAAAAATAATAATTTTTAAAATGGTAACGTTATAAGAACATAAATTTTTGCTTCCATCCCCAGAAATTTTCGTTCGTTCTTTTAGATTTTTTTCTTAAGTTAAACATTACTAATATTTAAATATTTTGGGGGGAAGAAATGTTTAGATAACTTCGTCATTGTATGGAATATCCGTAAACAGTAATTAAACATTTTGGTAATTCAGTTTATCAACTCAGCAGAAGACTTAATACAATTCGCAGTTATCTTCGACAGTTAATAATATATTCACTACCTGCGTGTACGTCCACACTATGAAATCCCATTTATATTAATACAAGTCGAAATTTTAGAGTTTAGTTAACAGTTTATGAAATTTATCTATCTAATGCTACTATAATTATGTTTAATTATAGCTTCCATTTCCACCTAATCTGTTGTTCTAAAATATGTATACATATCCATGCTTAGATATAAATGTAAAAGTCAAACAAATTTTCCTTCTATGTATACTTGAAGCAGCCATTTCTTCAGTCTTTCGTAAGAAAATATTTTTATTTACGTTTAATTAAGAATTGCAGAAGTTAGAACAATATTAAAAAAAATCACAGAAAGAACATTAAAAAACAACCGGTACTACCGAACCGGCTCGAACCTGTTGAACAAAAACCACTGAGTATAGTGCTTATTTTTCATTAAAAAATATAATTAATCTCGAAGTTTAATTTAAAAGTAAAATAGGCAACTTTATTCTAAATTTAAAAAAATAAAAAATAATAATTTTTAAAATGGTAACGTTATAAGAACATAAATTTTTGCTTCCATCCCCAGAAATTTTCGTTCGTTCTTTTAGATTTTTTTCTTAAGTTAAACATTACTAATATTTAAATATTTTGGGGGGAAGAAATGTTTAGATAACTTCGTCATTGTATGGAATATCCGTAAACAGTAATTAAACATTTTGGTAATTCAGTTTATCAACTCAGCAGAAGACTTAATACAATTCGCAGTTATCTTCGACAGTTAATAATATATTCACTACCTGCGTGTACGTCCACACTATGAAATCCCATTTATATTAATACAAGTCGAAATTTTAGAGTTTAGTTAACAGTTTATGAAATTTATCTATCTAATGCTACTATAATTATGTTTAATTATAGCTTCCATTTCCACCTAATCTGTTGTTCTAAAATATGTATACATATCCATGCTTAGATATAAATGTAAAAGTCAAACAAATTTTCCTTCTATGCATACTTGAAGCAGCCATTTCTTCAGTCTTTCGTAAGCAAGCTACCACTATAAAATATACTTAAGTATAAGTAATATAAAAAAAAGAGTTTTTTTTATTAGTACAAAAAAATGAATAAATTTTTGTATATTTTATAAATTATTTAATAAAATTTTCTCACTTCTATTTTGTGATCAGTCTGAAGAAAAAAAAAAAAGTATAAATAATTCTCAATTATAAAATATTTTAAAACTGATAAACTTATAAATTTTTGTATATTTTATAAATTATTTAATAAAATTTTCTCACTTCTATTTTGTGAACAGTCTGAAGAAAAAATAAAAGTATAAATAATTCTCAATTATAAAATATTTTAAAACTGATAAAATTTTCATTTATGTAAATTTATTTTCAGATGTATAATAGTTAAATAAAATGTATTTTCTGAAGATATTTTATGTATTTATATAAAAATAAAAGTAAATGTTTTTTTTAAGAAATAGAGTATTGTTGAGGTTAATTGATTATGTTAATTATATAAATTGTTAACAGATGGCGCAACTTTATGCGAAAAAAAAAAAAAAAAAAAAAAAAAAAAAAAAAAAAAAAAAAAAAAAAAAAAATGAAAAAAAAAAAAAAAAAAAAGTGGCTTCTCGAGTTTACTTGCGTAAAGTACTATTTCGAGCAATTAAATCGGTTGTTTTGCTTTTGTTAAAAATATTTTATGCTAACATTTATGTGCATATGTATAATTTAAAAAATCATAAACGAGAAAGTTTGGAAATCATCAAACTCTTAAGGTTGTTTCCACACGGAAACGTGATAACGAACATTTGTGTTATTGACCTCATTAGAGCTTTCGTGTGGCACGTTGAAAATACGATAGCATGGCAATAATAATTCTCTAAAATAAATAAAATGCAGCATATTTGGTATAAATAATAAAGATCTAGCCATTTTTCGACTTGCAGTAAGAAGTAATAATTCTTTGATCGCGAAATGTAAAAAATATTTAGGTGGAGTAAAGACATCGCTGTAACGATAATACTCAGTAATTTAGAAGAAAAGATTAAGAAAAGTTAGATTTTTTTATAAAATAACAGATTTAACAAAAACAAAAAAGTAAATAATGTATTTTTTTCATTTCTCTAACACAAAACGAACGATTGAAGATCATAACTATGATATTTAATTTTTCATCCAGAAAAATATTCAACGATGCATTTCTCTTGCCCTTTTACACAAATTAAATAATAATAATATTATTATTATTCGTATTTAATAAATGACAATTTTCCTTTAAAAAGTGGATCATAAATATTAATTATATTTTGTAAAGGCTTACTGAATATTTATTAATGTTATACGAACAATACGTAAATATGTGATATATATCAAATGAAGAATTATTAAAATTTCATAAGCTGTTGTATTTGTATCTTTAATGATTTATCTGTTCATTTCTATAAGACATAAAATGGTTCAATTTTTTTTATGTTTTTTTATAGAGAAAATCGGGAAAAATGGCCGCCGTTTTTTCCGGTTTTTGCCGTTTCTACGGCTTACCGTAAACTTAAAAAACCCGAAATTAGGAAATTTAGATAGGGTATGATCAGGGCTTGGATTTGTTGCATAAATTATCTCTGTAAGCTGCATCCTCCTACTTGCATAAATCGGATCAATTGTGCAGTTCTCTACTTCATCCGCAGCCATTAATTCTCGCATATTTTAAACTCCCGGACACGAATTTTTATAATAAATAGATAAAATTGCGTAAGATTACTTCGATATGTCGTAGACAAAAAAATTTTTAACCTTAAAATATTTATCATCGCGCACAAAAAAAAATAAAATTATCGCGAAAATATTTTAATGAAGTTAATTGGGTTAAAGAGTATTACATATTTGAATACGAAAGTCTTTAAGATGTTGTAGTTAATTAAATTTTAATGTAAAATAAAAATCACACCTTAATTTTATTTTTTTATTTTTCGCTTCGTCTCCACTTCAAAATCAACTCTTCTCTCGCTTACTTCCGCAATTATTTTTACTTCGTTTTCGTGTCGCGATCATCTGTTCGTATTCTCCACTTGTTCACGTTTCCTTCTTTATTTCCACTCACCAGACGTGACGTGGGAGCAAGAATACCTTTTTTTTTTTATCCCTTCACAATAAACCCTTCAGAAACATATTGGCTGGAAGGCGACGAAAAATTCGACATAACATCACCTTTCAACACAGAGGCACACCTGTTTAGTGCTTCTTTCTGCCTTTATATATCCTTAAGCGACATTTTGTTCTGTATATATAAAAAAACTTTAAACGGACAGTTAATAATGTCATATAAACACTTCTCCAAAAAAACAGAATAAAAGTTTTCTTTAGTGTTCTCTAGTATCTTAAAATTTAATTAAAAAATTAATATTTTTTATATTATTTGTGAATTTTAATTGGGTGTAAATTTCTTTAATTTGCACCAATTACAATCTCAAATAAATAAACGTGTAAATTTCTTTAATTTGCACCAATTACAATCTAAATAAATAAACGCATAATTATTATTTAATATTATCAATTTATTATCTATTAATTTTTCTCTGTTATATTAAGCATTTATCTGCTGATATAGTTAAAAAAAACCAAAGAACCAGTAGATCTATGAATAACAGAAAAGTTTTATTGTATATATTAATTTTTATTAATTAATATGTACAATAAAACTTTTCTGTTACTCATAAATCTTCTTGTTCTTTGGCAGAATAGCACATCAACGTCTAGCTGATGTGCTATTGCTGGCAGTTGCTGTATGCAATATATTATTTGTGAATTTTAATTGGGTGTAAATTTCTTTAATTTGCACCAATTACAATCTAAATAAATAAACGCATAATTATTATTTAATATTATCAATTTATTATCTATTAATTTTTCTCTGTTATATTAAGCATTTATCTGCTGATATAGTTAAAAAAAACCAAAGAACCAGTAGATCTATGAATAACAGAAAAGTTTTATTGTATATATTAATTTTTATTAATTAATATGTACAATAAAACTTTTCTGTTACTCATAAATCTTCTTGTTCTTTGGCAGAATAGCACATCAACGTCTAGCTGATGTGCTATTGCTGGCAGTTGCTGTATGCAATAATCATTACCACAATGTCATCTTGGCTCCAGAATGTGAATATACTTAGCTGCGTCGTCTCTCCCGCCACGCTATCTTTCCCGATTTTAGTTTTATCTAGGGTAAAGTCGGGAGAGAAGACGCAGCTATGTATATTCACATTCTGGAGCCAAGACGACATTGTGATAATGACAGGATAATGATTATGAACACAGTAACTGCCATTCATTTGTTTGAACAGCGTAGATGTTGATGTGCTTTATCTAAAATAATTAAATAATCAACATTAAAATAAAACCGGGAGATATGGCTCACTTTTTTTTTATTTACTGATAAAATTATTAATAATCATAATCAAAAACTTTTATTATTCAGAGTAGCTTACATGGAACTATATGCAAAAAATAATGTGTAAAATTAGTTAAGCAAAATGAAAAAATGTTTGAAAAGCCATCTCACCCAACTGGTGTGCCATCTCTCCCAGTTTTATCCTATGTAAGCATCTTATCACTAAAATCTAATTTTTCGGTAAAAAATCAAATATTTTCATGCTATTTTCTAGTTTAATTGCCAAATTTTACAAGAAAACACAGTCTAAAATGAAAATAATCGAACTAATATTTAACCATAAAAAAATAAAAATAAATCAAATAAAAGTATTCAATATCTGATGATTGTTTGAACATAAATCATGAATTGTAGTAGTTGTGGGAAGGAGCAAGATGGTCTATTCGTGTTTATACGAAAGAGGAAAGAAAAAAGGTGAAAGCAATCTGAAGTTTCTTTCTCTTCTCATTTGTCTACAGTCTTTCAGAGGTTGTTTGAAAGATTTATGTAAGTGATTCCCAATTGCGCTTGTCTAAATAACGGAATTCTGTCAAACCATGCCAATTCGTATAAAGAAAAATTCCTTCTTCAATGACAGTTTTGCATTATTAACCGGTTAGTGTTTAGCATAATGATATTATGTCATCCATCAAAAAATAATGCTATATATCCTCTTAAAAAGTAAATTTAAATCTGTAAGATTAGCATTATAAATATTTATTTAAATATAAAATTTTTATTCTATTTAATTAATTTCTATTTATTATGCTGCAGATAAAAATCAATCCAGCAAGCAATTTTATTATTATTATTATTATTATTTTCTTCATAGATATAGATTTTCAGAAATTATTGAAAATATTATTTTTTATATTCTCATACAAATAAAATCATAAATAAATATAAAAAATGTGATATTTATTGATATAATATTATTTAAATATTTATTACATTAATTTTATTTCTTGGAGCAATTTATTTACTTTTTAGGCCATTACTTATCATTAATTAATGGCGTTACTTTAAGACTTTCAAAGTTTATATAGTTTTAAATCTATTTATTTTTGATCAAATAGTTTTCAAAGCAAAATTCTGAAAATGGATCTTGATAAAATAATTTTTAAGCTTAAGAAAGAAGAAAAACTTTGTAGTAAAATTTTGTATACTGATAGCAGACCTCGAAAAAAGTCGAAAATGTCGATGAACATATGGTCTAAATGCCACCGTTTTTGAGTTATAACCCTTTAAAGCTAGCCAATCACCATCAAGTACACAAAGCGTCACGATGCGTCGCATTGCTAAGACGCGTCGCATTGCATCGCTCTCCTACTTACTACCGGGTAGTTAAAATTAGCCGAAATCTCCTTACATGATATTAAATCGCACATTGAAAAGCTCAATCGGTCGTTGTCACCACAATATCCAAGCGAAACTAGACACTATCACAAAGAGATCGCGTTAGGGGTAACGGGTCTTCTTCAGTATAAGGCGAGCGACGCGTCTTGGCAACGCAGGGCGTCGTGACGCTTCGTGTACTCGATGGTAATTGGCTTGCTTTAAAGGGTTATAACTCTAGAAAGGTGCCATTTATACCATATGTTTTGAAACTAACAATGATATATATATTTATATCTTTGTTGGTTTCAAAAATAAAACAATAAATCAAAAAAGAAACTAATGATATACATATATATCATTAGTTTCTTTTTTAATCATTTATTTCTTAGATTAGATTAGCCATTTCTAATCTTCAGATTATTAATCTGAAGCTAAGAAATGGCTTATATTCAAGTCATTTCTTAGATTCAGACTGATAAATATAAACAATTCTGAATTAATTATTGTTTAATTAAATTTGTTAAATTTTAATAATAATAATAATAAAAATAATAATTTTTTGTAGTAAGTAAAATACTCCCAATCTGAATAGATAATTTATTCATTTTTTTGTTTGAATAATAATAATTTCAATCTTAAATTTTTTGCATTAATATAAATTTTGAGTAGATTTTTTTTATATATTTTCCTTTGATAACAATAAAAAATGATTTATTTGCAGTTTAAAGCTACAACTTTCATTTGAATAACTATTTCCTTCTTATACACTTTGAATTAATTTTATAATAATCCTCATTAGAATTATTAATAAAATTTTCATTCTTTCGCCATAAAACTTTGCTCAAAATTCGTGTTATTTGACCAGTTAGTTAACTGCAAACATAAGATATTGGTTATTGATGACATACAAAATAATTTTGATATTCGATGGAAAACTAGCTAACGATGTTAGAGTATTAACCAGCTTCGTTGTGCTGTGGTTGTAGTACAGTGTCATGACTTCAATCACATTTAACTCAACAACGATTTTGCAATTTAGGGAATTTTAATTCAATAAGAACAAGCACTTTGATCTGTAAAGTGCGTTAACCTATCGGTTAACCTACGCAACATGCGCTAACTCTCTGTTCAAACATTTTATTGTTATTGCAGTTGGCGTGAAGTTAAATATTGAGATTCATGACGAAACTCCATTAAAAATGGATACATTTCTGAATTTAATATAAATATTCGTTGTTCAATTTTTTAAAATGTAGACTATCAATAATAAAATCTTGTGGTTCTGAGTTTAGTGTAGGCTTACTTTGAGCAAATTCTAAATTACGTTAAAAATATGAAGATAATTAAAAAAATATATGAATTAAAAATTTAAATAATGCTTGAATTCGCACAAATCTAAATTTTGATGGAAATACTGTATTCTGATAAAGAAAATAATTTTTAGTATTCTTTCCGGAGAAGAATGAGACTTATAAGAGGTGGATTGAGTGTAAAAATATATTGGTAGCCAGAAGAAAAAGGGGCCCACCCAAAACTATAAGGCTATCATTTAATTTTTGTAATATTTTTTAAGGGGCCCACTTGCCATCGAGCAAACTGACACTTGGCCAGTCCAAAACTGTTTATAAGATTTTAATTATAAAATCACCATGTTGTTTCTCTATCATTGTGTCCTCACCAATAATTTTTGAACTTAATAGATTTTCATCGAATTTGGTAGTGTTGTTCTACCATTAAAGATAACTTTGATGCCACAGCTTTTAACTGTAGCTTAACTATTTAAAATGATGAACATTTCTCTTAATACACTTTAACTAATTTCTGTGATGCATATTTTATAAGAAAGATGGAGTTTTTGAAGACAATTATGAGGAAAATCAAATAAACCTTTATTTTCAATCATTTAAAAATGGAAGACGTTCAAGCATCAAAGATTTTCCTTACTATTTTTTGAACTATTTGATCGATTTTCATAAAATTCATCCAAGTGGTCATGCCACTAAAGTCGAATTTGAAATAACATTAATTAATCCTGCAGATTCATGTTTAAAAATGGATAGAATGTTCAAACTTCTGAGGTTAGATTGGATTAATTATGCCACCGAATCTCAGATATTTTTGGCAGCAATCACTTCAGAGCACATGTTGAAGCTGATCATCATTAGGCTGATCAGCTTGTCCAGGTGACTGTTTGATGAGGTTAGCTGGATGAGGTTAAATAGAAAGTTAAAGGATGAGGTTTAATAAATGAAATTCGGTCAAACTTCTATGGCTTCCTAGTCACAACTATGGAATGATTAATAAAGATTTTTAAGATATTTTTAAGGCATATATTTTAATCCTGTATTTTATTCATTCCCATATAAAAGACATATTCTAAGAGTAAGTGATTAGTTCATTCCAGAACTAATTGTTAAAAAACTGGTATGTGATGATACTATATAGATTTTGGAATTTGAATTTAAAATTTTCCATAATTAAAGAGATTAAACTTTCAACTTAAAAATTATCGAATGATTTTTATTTCTAATGAAATGATTTATAAAAAAAAAAAACTATACAGGAATTTCGTGTAAATAAATATAAATCACTCTTTCAAACACATTATAATCAAATGATTAAATTATAGTTAAGTTTTATTAATTCTAATGAAAAAATGATCTTATTAAATTTAATTAATAATAATAAAATTGAATATTATATAGCAAGGAATGATAGCATATTAATCATAAGAAAAATTTTAATAAATATTTAGAAGAGTACAGAATATTTTTTTCGATAACTTGTTAAATTCATAATCATTAAAACTTACTTTATAATTTAAGGTTAAAAATAATAATTTAATTATAGTTCACGTAATATCCGAAATCTTCCAAAGTGTGAATATAACACTTGTTTAATCAGATTCTATTGATCCAATATTCTAAAGCAGTGGTGCGACTCGCAGGTTGCGCACCAATGCTTTAGAACATTGAAAAATTGTGGGGGGGTCGTAAAAATTTTGAAAAATTCTCATGTTGAATAATAAATTTTTAATTAAAAGAACTAAAAAAAATAATTTAAAAAATACACGAAAATTGCTCAATTCATTATTGTATCTCTGGCCACTTTTGGGTTTAAATATCATATTAATTTAATTTTAAAATTTGTTTTTTTTTTTCATGTACTAAAATTTTTTTGTTAATATGCAAATTTTTTCAAAAATCTTATATCAAATCATATGTACTGAAATATACTATAAAGATATGGATTTGTAGGTGGTAAAACGACTTAATTTCTATCCTTATATGCTTATACAGGGAAACCTGTGCAGGTAGCCACCTAGCTCAGGTAGCCACTAGCACACGTTTTCCTGTATAAGCATATAGACTAAGGATATACCTTAATATCCGTTAATTAATATTGCGGGATTTTTAAACTGTGTAAAATGGCCATCTTGTTCCGTGGCTATGGCCAGTAATGTTTAATTTCGGCATCTTTTGTGCAACATCTACTATATGGCCAACAAATCGTGTTTCGATCAAAAATGCCAAATGAGCTCAAGATCTTTTATCAGCTGAACATTCTAAAGTGAAAAAATCCTGAAAGAGGCATAATTACTGATTTCTTTCCTTAGATTTAATTAACAATGTGAAACTGTGCGTTAAACTGTATCATAAACTTTGTATTTTAAACTTTGATGTTTAATAAAGAAATTTGTAGCTAAATGTGCTTGATGGCCACAATCTCAGCCTCATAAAATTTGTATTTTAAACTTTGATGTTTAATAAAGAAATTTGTAGCTAAATGTGCTTGGTGGTCACAGTCTCAGCCGCCGAAAATTTGGCACCTAGCACAGGTTTTCATGTAATAGCATGGTAACAGCAGACAATGGGTCGTGTAAAATTTCAGTCTGACAAGTGAATATGGGGATCGCGAGTGTAAAAGGTTGCGCATCACTGTTCTAAAGGATCATTAGCAATCGTAGAATTATTGTATCATATTTTTTACTATTTTAAATAAAAAATAATAATTACCTTAAAGCGAGATGATAAACCAAATTCTACTAGTTCAGCTTCGCTATAAGTTTAAAATAAAAGATTTTATTCTTCTGTTTACTTTAAATATATCAAGATAATACTAGACAAATAAAGTACATCAAAAATTTTTGGTATTTTATCTGAAATATCAAAATGTAGATGCAATAATTGCTCAAGAAAACAATCTTAACAGAAAATTTTTTTATTAATTTACAAATTGATTTTATCTGTTACTCCTATATTTTTCAAAATTATGGACCAATATGTCTCAGCTTAACAGATCTCTGACATTGAAACTCATAAAGTTTTACTTTAATTTAATTGATGGAACCAAAATTAAATATTTCATCAGTAGGAATCTATAATTAATTAAAGATATTTTCGGGTTTCATTCTTTCGCCAGATTCATCTGTTTGATTATCGTTATTATTATTATGTTAAACAGTATAATCCATATTATTATAAAATGTTTAAACTCGAT
Source organism: Olivierus martensii (assembly GCA_000484575.1). Taxonomy (NCBI): domain Eukaryota; kingdom Metazoa; phylum Arthropoda; class Arachnida; order Scorpiones; family Buthidae; genus Olivierus; species Olivierus martensii. The sequence goes on along the minus strand of AYEL01066613.1, from coordinate 12,087 downwards.
TTTAATCTCCACAATTGTATCGATTCGCCACAAAGACAATAAAAATCGAATTGACACTTTGTTTAATTAAGATAACTCTACCCAAATAATAATAAAAAGTAATTTTCTTTATAGTTTAAATAAACATCACTTCTACTTACTTTATGTATTTTAAAGTTGTCTTTAAAAAGTGTCGAAAGTGTGTATTAGGTTAATCAATTTAAGCCCTCGAATGACATGAAAGTAATTAATGCAACAGACTGAACAAACAAACAAAGCTTTCTATGAGATTTTGATTAAATTAAGGTACACAGCTTTAAACATAAATCGCATTCTCTCAAATTATTTTATGGGAAGAGTTCTTTAGAAATAAACTTTGTTGATTTAAGAGGTTGAATAATGCTATTTGTTCAATTCTGAATGAATTGTACTTGGCGAAATTTTTCGAAATTTATTACAAATGCTCCATGTAGTAGTGAATAATCATCCAATGCTTCAAAATTGTAAACAATCTGTGTATGTAGTAAAGTTTCCAATTTTTAAAGAGAAAATTAGGTTACAATATTATCAATATTTTTAAAATTATTATTATTATTATTATATTAGTATTTAATTTCATTTAGACCAGTGGTTCCCAACTTTTTTTGGCCATCCCCACTTATCTAAATTTCTATTGCCTCTTTGTGATATATAATTTTTATTATTCAAAAAGTGAACTCCTGTTCAATAAAATTTCAAAACCGCTGTATACATTCTGATTTTAATTTTAAAAATGTGTATGTAGCAATATATATTTATATACTGTATATCCTCCTCATTCCTGGAGTTCCCTATAGGGAACATGTATATTTTAACTTTTTGTGCTTATTCTGTTCAATGTTTTTCAATTCTTCTGTCATTTTGTTGTGCAACAACAAAAAGAAAAACAAAAAATACCAAACAGAAAATATAAAAAATTCTATTTAAAACAGAAATTGAAAGAAAAAATGTTTTTTGCACTTTTTAGAACTCTAACAAGATGAGAAACAGTAAAAATTTGTAGTATGCATTACAAAACTTTTCTCAGATCTGAGGAGGATATGAGGCCCCTAGAACCGTAAGAAATACAAAAAAATTTACTGTTAATAATTCATTCTCGAATTGCTCCTTGTGAGGTGTGTGCCCTACGTTGGAAACCACGAATTTAGACCTATTTCAAATCGTTTTATAAATATAGATTAAAACTGGGAGAGATGGCGCACCTTTTTTGTTTAATAATAAAATTATTAATAATCATAATCATTTGTTATTCAAAATAGCTTACATGGAACCATGTGCAAAAAGTAACATCAAAAATTAGTTAAGCAAAACGAAAAAAGTAATAAAATAAACAACTTTTCATTTTGCTTAACTAATTTTTGACATTACTTTTTGCATATGGTTTCATTTTGATTATGATTATTAATAATTTTACCCATAATAAACAACAAAAAAAAACAAAAAAAAGGTTTTTTATTTTTTTTGTTTCAATAAACTATGGTTTCATTTTGATTATGATTATTAATAATTTTACCCATAATAAACAACAAAAAAAAAAAAACAAAAAAATGTTTATTGAAACAAAAAAAATGTTTTTTATTTTTTTTGTTTCAATAAACAAAAAAATGTGCGCCATCTCTCCCGGTTTTATCCTAATTTGGATTTTTAATTATTTTAGATAAAGCACATCAACGTCTAATCTACAAATGAATGGCAGTTACTGTATGCCATAATCATTACCATAATATCATCTTGGTTCCAGAATGTGAATATACTTAGCTGCGTCGTCTCTCCCGATTTTACCCTATATTTCCTATACTACTGAACTCTTTTAATATCCCTCGCCATTTTTCGCGATCTTACAATTATTTTTGCATTAAATCGATACTTAATTTCCACTTTAATTGATAAGAAAAATCTCGAATGTCTTTAATATAAGTGAAAACAATAAAAATCGCATAAATTTTAGCAGACCAAACAAGTTATTTAGATTAAAATTATTTTATTGTACTGTACTCAAAATAAATTATTTTAATCTACGATTTCTAAAAATTCATTAAAAAGTTTGTTTATATTTGAATAACTTACAAATATTCATCATTAATATTGTTTTTTCTTTTATTAATTCGAAGAATGTTCCAAACTCTTCACCCGAAAACCTAATTAAGTCTGTTTAAATAAAAGATGTCTACCGATTAAAGAAGAATGTATACGATTTTAAGGCCGAAAATAGCAACAAAATATCCATTGCTTGGAAAAAATTCATTAAAATCTATTTAAATTTTATAATATATCTAAACTAGATCACTCTAACTTAAAAGACTTCCCATTTAAGGAAGGTAAAATATATAAGTAGTCTGCCTTATTCTAGATTTGTTTCTTTAAAAGACGTAAATAAATTTTATTTTCATGCTAATCTACTTATCATAAGTTCGAAGCTTGTAAAGAATTGCAGATTTCTTTTTTTATGCTGCTACTATTTTTTAAGGTAGGGGAAGCAGTGGAGAACTGAGATCTGACAAAGGATGAATGATAGGTGTCTCCTTATAGCATCGATGGACCAAAAGAGAATAATATAAATCGATTGAAGGATGACAAATAGCGATGGTTTCGCTTTAGAGATAAGGTAAGAAACGACGTCAAAGCTTCTTCATTCACTCACGTTGAAAAGATTATTGAATTTTTGATTATTCCCTGTAATGATAGTACGCAAACACGAATAAAAATTTCAAGATTTTAATTAAAAAAAAATAAAAATTCCCCATAGGAAAACCCGAAAAAATGTTAATATTTTTATATTTATAAATAAAAACATTTAAAAGCTTTAATATTATATATATATATTATGTAACTTTAACATTATGTGATACTTTTTCCAAATGAATCTAATCAACTTGCCAAATTTAACCCTTGAGATACACAAAGGAATTTTAATTTGAAATAAATTTAGATAAACTATACAACTTACTAAGCCAATGGATGGCGCCATCTATTAATTATTAATTAAACTAGAATTTTGACTAATTTACCTGAAGAAGAAAAAATCCGCATCAGCCCGGGTTTATTATCCCCTTGAAGTTTGAATTGCATGTTTATGCTCAAACATCAAAATTGCACAATGACTGAAAAAAAACAACCATAATGCATTGTGGCAAGTTCCAAACAACCAAACACTGATGCTCCACATTATTTCGCTTTGTGGCCATTGTGAGATAACCACAATGCGTTGTGGGCAATTCTGCCAAAACCAATATGCATTCTGAGTGTTTTGAAAGAATCACAGACTGTTCTGAAACAGATCAGTTCATGTTTGTAGTAGTACATTCCATGTTGTTAATAGTTACGGAATTTTTGACCATTTAATGATGTATCGGAGATGGCGACATTTTGGACATTTGGACATGGGATTTCAATTATGTGTATTTTACATCATAAATGAAGTCTTTCCAAAAGTAAAATTTTTTCTTAAAAATTTTTAAAGATTTCAATATGAATGCAATCTAGCATTGGCTTAGGTCATTTTGATGTGGCTTTGTTGCTAGAACAAACAACTGATGTCACGATTGATGCCATAACGCATTGTTGTGGCATTAATTGTTTGATATCAAATCATTAGATATTACAGAATATTCTCTAATATCTAATAAAGAACATGAATTTTATTAAAACATTTAAAAAATGTTTGTTTTCTTGCAGATTATCAACTAAGATTTACATTTGCGTTAAAGGCTAGCCTTTAACATTTGAATCCTGAAAATGAATTAATATAGTAACATTTTTTTAATTTATATAATCTGAACTTCTCAGAATTCAGTGCAGGAAATTTTAGAATATCATGTTATTCCCATTCTATATAGTTCTAAGAATAACACAAAAAATGGTTGATGCTGCATATGCAGCTAAGGCTAAATTTAAGTAATAAAATTGCCTATTTTCTCTGCTCAAGTTATCTTCTTTTCTACAAAAAGTAGATAAATATGCATTCTGCTTAGTATTCCTGTTTTAAAATAAATACATCTGAGAATAATTAACTAAACTCTTATGAATTCAGTTTGTAAAAATATATTAACTGATTACAAAGAAAGATTCAATAACAAGTAACATCCTAATAAATTTATTAATTAAACTTAGATAAACAAGATGACAATTGTTTCTAATTCCTTTGTTAAATTAAAAATTAACAATCAAATTAGAAATTATAAATTAAAATAATTTTAAAAATAGACATTGATTGAAAAGCTCTTCCCATAAACATTTTTATCTGTTTATTCTTAGTTTTACAGATACTGTTCATTTATTCTTACAGGCACTGTTATACTATAATATTTTGAATTGCAGAGAACTTTTTGACATTGACATTTGTACTTATACTAATATAGTGTTACAATAACGTGTGCAGTAGCACAATGATGAAACCTTTTTTGGGACTCAAAGGAGAGTCCTGATGCTTTCTGTACCATTAGTAAAGCACTTGGAACATCATTCTGGCTCATAATATTGGAATCTACCAAAGAGAACTCATTGCAAGCATAAAATCTTTCCAAAGTCCCCTCTCTAGTTTCCAGTTGGTATAAACCAGATTCATTCACACTTAAAACTACTGCTAATACATTTCTGGGAGCAAGACATCCTCTATCAACTTCTGGAAGTTTAACAAGAACATTTTGCCCCACTTCAGTGGATGGTAGATGTTGACGTGACATATCTAACATTTTTCTAGCTTGATTTTTCATTCCTGTTTTGGCTTTTTCCTGCACATTACCTATAGACTCAATTCTACTGCAGTGGCTGCATATTATGATGTGATCTTCCTTTTCGGATCCACATTTTGAATGTATTTTTAAACTGCAATTTCACAAACCTGGAGAATTCCATCCTCTTCACATATAGCACATTGAAATATATTGGCCGCATCATTGTTCATCTGTTCTTCTGTTTCATGAGTAATCATGCTATTGAAGATGTTTTCCAAATCCTCTTCTGTTTGAAGTGCATTGTAAATGTCTTTTTCTAAAGAGGAATCTGCTAACCAAATCTCTGCTTACATCCAAACATTGCTTTGAATGGACTTTTGTTGATTCCCTCATGTAATGAGCGATTCTTCTTACTTTAGATAAATTTCAATCCCTCTGGCCATTTGTTAACATTTTGCCTATCATACAAAACACCAGCATATCCCTAACATCTTGATTTGATCGTTCTACTGAACATTGACTCTCAGAATGTCTAGGTTTCATATGAACAAGTTTTAAACCTGGCCACATGCTTCTTAACTTTTGAATTATTTGATTAGAAAACTCTCTCCCATTGTGAGTCACTTTGGAGAATGAATGGTATGCCAAAGGTACAAAAAATATCAATAAGACAATAGGCAACTTCATCGGCTGTTTTTATTTTAAGTGGCTTGAGTATTGTAAATTTTGTAAGGTGATCTTGGTAGTTTGAAATAAAACAGATAATCTTCATCAAGTTTTGAGTGCATATCAGTCAAGTTCACCTGGCATCATGTGTTCATGTGGCTTGATAGAATTGTGCTACAACTATTCCCTTCTTCTTAGTTTTCTTCTTTAGCTGACATTGCCCACATAGAGATAAGCAAAGCTGAATTAGCTTCCCTTGTAACGTTGCAATATTTCTTCTTTAACTCTGCCTCCATAACTGAAAAGAATAATAAAAAACTAATGTAAGAGTGAAACCAATACTTCTAACCTTTAATAGGAATCTAACAGAAATATGTAAATACATAAATAAGTAGACTATTATCCTACCTCTTAATCTCTTATGACTAGCTGCAATATGAGCACTTTTGATGATAAAATATGTCTTCAATTTTGTAGTAATATTGAAAAATAAATCACTCACTTTTGTCTCAATAGACTTTTCAATTCCACCAATATCATATCTTATATCTACTTATGATATCATATCTTCTCAATCTTCTATACTGCATAGATGACAACTTGAACTGATTAGTTCACAAACGTTTTGTTTCTTGCACTTCACGCACAATTTCATTATCATCTCTCACACATAAAATAATAACTATGATCATTACTACTTGGAACAATTATCTTAAGCTTTTCTTCAAAAGTTACTTTCCTATTAAGGTGAAGTGGGGTAAGGGTATAATTGGGGAAAGTGCATTATCGGGCTTTTTTTATTATAAGATAAGCGAAATTTTTCTATTTGATATTGTAGTATTCTACTACAAGTTAATATTAACCTACTGACATAGATAACACATGATGAATGATGCTATTCCAGTATTTACATTGCCCTTTACAAAAGAGTCACATCTGAACAGTGCACACAACTTCGACAGGATTTTAAAAGTGCAATAATTCTTAGGATAACTACATATTAGGAGCTATTTTTTTGATAAGCATGTAGAATATTGATTAAAGTTTATAATAAATAAACAATATTTTTTGATATTTCAAAATTTTTTGAGAAAAACCCTGGTAAGCTCTTGCCCCATAAATATTGTTAACTGGGGCAAGTGAAGATCAACACCTTGGGGTTATTTGCTTATTAGGCTGCTCTAGCCTCGTAACACGTTCAATTTTATTGTTTCATGTTCTATAATTTAATTTGTTTAATAACTTCTTTTTTCTAGCATAAAACAAGGTTTGCAGCTACGTCAGAAAAACCAACAGGGAGCGATTATTCAAAAGAAATAAACAGAATGTGAACGTTGTTGAGATGATTGATAAATGCAAAGATATCAATTAAAATTTTTGTGTAAACTATTTTTTATTTGATAAAAACATTTTTGTCATATTAATAACAAAATGTGTGCTTTGTTACTTTGAAAAAAAATAAAAAGTGATGTAAAGGAAATAATGTGAGAGGGGATATAGTGAAATAAATAAAAATATAATATAAGTACAGAAGTTGTTATTACAATTGCGTACTTTATCATATTATGGTTGTGTACTTGCATACTCTTATTTCACTTTATATTTTTGTTTTATTTCACTATATCGCACCTCAAATTTCAGAGTTTAATCTTTGTTTCTTTAACAAAGGATAACTCTAAAATGAAACAACCCATCTTAATGCAGTAAAAAGCATTTTATAGTAGATTTGTTCATAATTCTCTCTTGCCAATTAGTGTGTGTAAATAAACTTCAAAGCTTTTTTTGACTTGCACGTACACTCTTACCTCGTTTCGGGTTAAGTGCAGAGTAGCTGACATTTTTTACAATTTTGTAGCAAATTTAAAATATACAAGGATCAATTATACGGTAATAGCTTTGAAATGGAATTGTTAACAACTCTGTTAAATATTTGTACGATAGGTTAAAATACTTGCGTTTAAAGTCCAACTTTGCAAAAACTGCTCTGCACTTACCCCACTCCACCTTATTAGGTTTTTGCACCATCAATCTGCACTCACCGGTAGCCATTTTCAAACTGAAACAAACTTAGTGTTGCCAGCAGATAATCCACAAATGTGCTATCAATTTTATAAAATTCTGCCACTAACCACTATTTTAGTTGCTGCCATTAAACCACCCCTCTGGCAGCACAGAATATACTACTCAAACACATCCCTGATCTATTTCTGAACAGTTTGTGGTCATTTCAAAATGCTCACAACATGTATTGGTTTTGGCAGAGTTGCTCATGACACGTTGTGGTTATCTCACAATAGCCACAAAGCAAAATAATGTTGAGCATCGGTGTTTGGTCGTTTGGAATTTGCCACAACACATTGTGGTTGTTTTTTTCGGTCATTGTGTGATTTCGGTGTTTGGGTGTAACATGTATATAAATAATTTCAAATGTTTAATAGTAAATTAAAATTTAAGTATTTTCATTATAATTGTTAAATGGTATTTTTCTATATATTTATCCTACATTAAGGCTGACTATAAACCAATGAATCAGTGCAAAATAGAACAGATTTAGTTGAATTTAGTGAAAATAGGTCACCTAGTAATTAACAAGTTAACACAAACTTATTAGTCATGAGACTTACTGATTACATTTATTTTTCTATATCATTGAATCTTGTCTAGTTTTGATTAATTAGTCTGTCAAAATATTTGTAAATTGAAAGGTTAGGCTATCATTTTTATTGTAATGAAGAATAATCTTTTACCCAAATATCTATACTGTGTTCTTCTTTGTTATTATTTTTGAAATAAAGAACATGTGAGATTGATTCATCACGAGATTAAGTTACACCAATTTTCTCAACTGGAAAAATTTCTTTTCCTACTTCAATAACATATATAAATGCTAAACCTCTTTAAACTTCTTTCATTTCAAACGTAAATTAGCACTCTTAAGCAGTTTGGGTTACTATTACAGTTTATTCAAGGCTTTTACAGTGTACTAATGCTTTCGGTGCTGTTTCGACCCTCTTCAGGTATAAAAGTTTACACTTCTCAACATACTAATAAATTAAAAAATAGAACATTCTTAGAACCATTAACTTATAAACATTAATAACATAATCGAACACATCAAACGAACCATGTAAATACAATTCAAATTCATATTAAAATAACGACAATAACACATATTCATCTTTAAATTGCTAATACAAAACTAAATTAGTCCTATTCTATTATTCCAATTATTCTATCACCCTTATATTGTCTTCGTTTCTTTCCCACTATCATTCGTTTTCTCCTTTGTTACGTTCCTGTCGTCCGCTACTTTCTCTACTCAATTCTATCGTAAGAGCATATTTCCATGCTGGTGGTACTTCCCATGCTGTTCTATCGTTAATTAATTTCTGCGTTACTCTCCTCTTTTCTATTTCTATGGACTCGGCTATAGTCGGTTGTGTCCCTGGTGTGACCACTTTAATTCTCTTCATTCTTTGCCAGTCTATTCTTAGATCCCTATTATCAGCTTCTATTGACAATGAGATATTTAGCCTTCCTTTCGCTATATCTTTTCTATGTTTTTTATGTTTTAGGCACTTGAATACTGTACAAAACAAGAAGATCTTAATAAAGAGCTGCGATACATTCTAGGAATAGGCTACAAACATGGTTATAAGTAAGGATTTTTAATGGGAATTTTTAAGGAAATAAAGAGAATAACGCAACGTGTTAGAGATAGCGTAAGTAATAATGTTGCTGAGGAAAGGAGATACATGCCAGTGCCATGTCACCTAAGAGATTCTAAAGTAATAAGGAGAATAGGTAAAAAATAAAACGATATATAGCGCTGAGAAGAGCTCCGACGATTTTCAATGCTCTGTGCAATGATGAAGATCCGGTACCAAGAAGGAGTGTTGTGGAGTATTTAGTATTCCAATTAAAGATATGCAGACGGGGGAAGAATTGGAATATGTAGGAGTTATGGGGAGGACGATAGCTACAAGACTAATGGAACATAAATAAGATATAGCGAAAGGAAGGCTAAATACCTCATTGTCAATAGAAGCTTATAATAGGGATCTAAGAATAGACTGGCAAAGAACGAAGAGAATTAAAGCGGTCACACCAGGGACACAACCGACTATAACCGAGTCCATAGAAATAGAAAAGAGGAGAGTAACACAGAAATTATTTAATGATAGAACAGCATGGGAAGTACCACCAGCATGGAAATATGCTCTTACAATAGAATCGAGTAGAGAAAGTAGCGGACGACGGGAACGTAATGAAGGAGAAAACAGATGATAGTGGGAAAGAAAAGAAAAACAATATAAGGGTGATAGAATAATTGAAATAATAGAATAGGACTAGTTTAGTTTTGTATTAGCAATTTAAAGATGAACAGTGTGTTATTGTCGTTATTTTAATATGAACTGTATTTACATGGTTCGTTTGATATGTTTGATTATGTTATTAATGTTTATACGTTAATGGTTCTAAGAATGTTCTATTTTTTAAATTTATTAGTATGTTGAGAAGTGTAAACTTTTGTACCTGAAGAGGATGCGAAACAGCACCGAAAGCATTAATACGTTGTAAAAGCCTTGAATAAACTGTAATAGTAACCCAAACTGCTTAAGAGTGCTAATTTACGTTTGAAATGAAAGAAGTTTCTTTTCCTAGTTGAGAAAATTTGTCAGCTGAAACATACTCACTGTTATGGACACATCAACTTGATTATGAATGATATTTATATTAAAAATAATAATCTTTCTTATTTGCAGTTATAACAAATCCTAAATATGAAACAATTTCTTTAGGAATTGTTATTAAGAAAGAAATTACAAAAAGCAATTCCATATCTATCAAACTTGAACTATTAAAATAATTGAAGAGAATCTCTCTGAAAATATCATTGTTATAAAAAAAAATCCTTATGATAAAAAATAAAAAAGAGCAAAATCAAATTTTGCCATAAAAAGTTTATCTTCTTACAACTTTAAAACCAATCCTGTTACACTCACAAAATGCACACAAAAAACAAAGCTCTAAACAGTTATCCTGTTTAGAGCTTTGTTTTTTGTGTGCGTTTATCTTCTTATTTGAAAAATGAAATTAATGCATTTTTCTATATTATTTGGATAAACTTTCAAATTTAAATTATATTATTCTAGTCTGCATCCAATATTAAGATGATTCACAATTCTGAAATATTGTTATGTTATAATTTTTTAAAGAAAATCCTAAGATATAAATTATGCAGAACTAGTGCTTTCTTAAATTTATCTTGTATCATTGATATATTTTAAAATATAGTGAAACTTTGATTATCTAAATTATATAGACCAGGGCTGTTCAACTCGTGGCTCAGGTGCCACATACAGCCCAAAATCTTAAAACTTTGAGATTTTTATGTACTTAAGTTTTTATTATTTAAATATCTATCTACATTTCATATTTCCATTTTCTAAAATATTTCTTATTTCAGTGATTAAAACTTCTTGACCCACTCAATGATTTTAAAAAAATTTCTGAATGAAAAAGTCAAAGATTATTATGCTATGACATTTTTGCTTATTTGTCATGGAGGATATTATATATTATACATTATTTATTAACTTTTTTGCTTAATAACTAATAGTTAGAATTAATATATTTTATGTGTGGTCCAAGACAATTTTTTTTCTTCAAATGCACCCGAGGAATCCAAATGGTTGGACACTCCTGATATAGACTGAAGAGTATATCAGATAACAGGGTCATACTTATACACAGGCACTTGAAGTGCCAGCTTAGGGCCTCAACAGTTAAATTTGACAAAAAAGTTTTAAGAATGAAATTTATTTCAAAATTACAATAATGAATTTCAAGATTAAATTAAGATAATTTAATAGATTATATAAATAAAAATCAAGACAATGTTTGCCTTTATTGAGCTCAAACTAACAATATGCCATGACTCATAACTAAATATAATAGTTATTTTTCTTTCTGCAAGTTATCAAGTAAGGGCAGCAGAATTGTTTGTAATATAAACTATAGTATATCATTCCATTATCTTTCAGTGATATTCTACCCAGAATCTAATAATTATATTTATATAGTATATGCCAGCAGTGCTGACTTTTAATTTTTGTCTTGGAGGCAAGAATAATAAATATGAATGATTATTTGTATTTATTATAATTGTTACACTGTTAAATATAAAATAATATAGGGAGAAAAGCATACTTCTGTCTCTATATTCAAATATACATGGGGGTGACTGCCCCTATTGTTCCTATGATATATGCATATTTTCAAAATTCTTATTCTGATTGAGGCTTTACAACTTACCAGCACCTTGGGGCCTAAGAAGGCTAAGTATGGCATGAAAGTCAGATATACAGTACAAGGCAATCTAGATTATGCTATTTATGTCTTTTCTGGTTGTGTATCATGAAGACAAGCATGTACACTATAATATTTTTGAAATGTCATAATGTGCTTTCTTTATTTTTATAACTAGTCCACTAATGTTTTATATCACTTCATTATCAGATGTCACATCTTTATTCATTTTTCCGGTCTCATTTACATTGAACTAATAGTTTAGTCAAATGCAAATGAATTTATCTGGTACATACTATTATGTAAATGAGAAATAACTAAGAAAAGGATGTGTCTGATCAGTCCCTATATAATGGTTTACGGAAAATTCGCCCCCTGCATTTCGCCTCCGGAACATTTCGCCCCCAGGACATTTCGC